>BMAU01020198.1:600000-838736 GCA_019973935.1 Trichonephila clavipes | reverse complement strand
CTTTACAAAAGCATTAACTTAAAAATGAAACCCGAAAATATTTTTAACTTTAATAAAAAACGAAATGAGAAATTGACAAAAATCTTCCGATATTTTAAAGATTATTTTACCATTCTACCTGAATGAAATCGTGGTATGGTTGATTAAGGCACTGCTTTACAAAACGGCAGGTCCCAGGTTCAAACCTGAAGAGGAATAACGAAACGGGATGTTGAAAAAATAAATTTTTATTTTAAAGGTATTAATCACCAAAATATATTTCGGGAATGATCCGAGGAATCCGTTTTGACCATTTATATTCCGATATTCCAATTAGTTAAAAAGATATTAATTCAAAACCTTAAAACGCATTAAAATGCATCGTGGCGCCATCTGCAGAGAATATCAGAAGGAAATTCTGTTTTTACAAGACAACGAAACTTTGCATATAAATAAATTTATTTAAAAATTAATATAATAAAATTATATATATATATATATATATATATATATATATATATATATATATATATATATACACTGCTGGACAATTGCTAAGGACGGATAAAACTATCATCCATAGCAACCACAAAATGAAAGGAAGCAAAATGTGGAAAATTAGAATGAGTGCGGGATAATAGTAAGAAGAAGTATGGGTATGCAAATTTTTTCCCACGTCTGTTCATCACGTGATAGCGTTCATAAGAGCTTTAAAGGTTTTGACGCGTGTGGACAGTTGTTGTTTCAAGTCAAAATTTACAGGAAAGATTTAATAGACGAACTTAAAATTTTTGGCATGTCTTCCCGACATCACATAGATGATTTTATGCGTGGCCGAATTATTGGAAAGATCGAAGAAGGGCGAGAAATAACAGATGTTGCCAGGGAGTTCGACATCGCTCACAGCGTTGTTTCACGGCTGTGGAAGTCATTTAAAACTACTGGAATGTGTAGTAGACGGCACGGGGAGGTCGTGTTAGAAGTACGACGCCTGCAGAAGACAGATATATCGTCCTATCAGCAAAAAGGAACAGGCGCACCACAGCTCAGCAGGTGGTAAATCAGTTTCTTGCTGCCTCAGGAAAGCAGATCTCCCGAAAAACTGTTGCCAGACGTTTGAGGGGAGGAGGACTATACGCACGCAGACCTATTGTGTGTCTCCCATTGACCAGACAGCACCGTACTGCCTGTTTGCAATGGTGTCGTGAGCATCACAATTGGACTGAACAGGACTAAGCATGCGTACTATTCTCAGATGAGAGTAGGTTCAGTCCGTCATCGGATTGTAGACGCCAACTGATCTGGCGCGAGAGTGGTACTGCTTATTGTCCAGAAAATATCCAGGAAAAGGACCGATATCCGACATGCAGTATCATGGTGTGGGCCGGCATCATGATCAATGGCCGCACGCGCCTACATGTGGTTGCGAATGGAACTATGACGGGCCAACGATACATTGAACGATACATTGAAGACAACGCAACATGTCATCGAACACTCGCTGTTCAGGATTGTCTAGACAGCTAGGGTATTCAACATCTCGTATGGCCAGTGCGTTCTCCAGATCTAAACCTATTGAAAATGTGTGGGATGCTTTGGGGAGGCAAGTTGTTGGTCGAAACTATCCTCCGACAAACAAGAACACCCTCATCCGTGCACTCACAGAGGAAAGGGATAAATTGCCTCAACAGCTGCTGGATAATGTTGTGCAAAGTATGGTACGACGTGTGGAATGTTGCATCCCACTCCACGGTGGACATATCCCGTACTGATACCTTTCTTTAAAGTGCCTGCTGACTTTTAGATGCATTGTTCCATTTCTCCGTACGCAGATCAAATGAACATTTTTTTTTCTTTCAGATGTTTCACAGCTTTTGTACTTTCCAGAACAATAAATATTCTTTATTCTAATGTCTGAACAGTGTGGCAACTATATTTTATCCTACTAGGCCTCATGTCTTGCTTAATGTTATGCTACATAGCAATTTGTGATCCGTCCTTAGCAATTGTCCAGCAGTGTATATATATATATATATATATATATATATATATATATATATATATATATATATATATATATCTTTCAATTTAATTATTTTTCAATTTTTTTTTTAAAATAAAAAATGAGTTGAAATCGGTTCCTTTTTTTGAATACGAGTTATAAGTTGTTCCGCTTGACCTTTCTTTCGCGTTAATGAAAAAAATATTTTACACTAAGAAAAAGTTCATGCTTTTCCTTTTTTTCACGCGTACAAAGATTGATAAAATATCTTAAAAATTACGGTTTAAAAAAACAATAATCTCTTTCTTTCAATTTAATTATTTTACAAATTTTTTTAAATATTTTCGGAACTTCTTTTTTTTAGAGGTTTTTAAAACACGATCTAATGATTTTGTAATTTTGGAAAATTTCTATTTTTCGGCTTCTTTCCATACATAAACTATTCTTTTTTTAAAAAAAATGTACTTTTGCGTTTCCGGTGGCTGTAAAATTAAACGAAAAAAATTGACTCAAATGTCAGTAATAATTAATTAATTCTAATTACATTCTTTATTTTTGTTTCATACTTTTTGATTACAAAAGCAATCGTTTCAATAGCTATCTGTAAATTTAAATTTTTCTTTTATAATTACTTATAGAAATTTAATTTTAATAAATAAATATATATATATATATATATGTGTGTGTGTGTGTGTGTTTAAAAGGATTATTTCTATTATTTCATTACTAAATGAATTCTTTGTTAATTAAAAAGTACAACGTCTATTATTTATATGAAGTTTGAAAGCATTTACATAAAAATGAAGCCCGAAAAAAAATCTTTTACTTTAACGGATAACGAAATGGGTTACTGAAAAAAATCTACCTTTATTTTAAAGTTTAATTCAATCAATGCTTTTCCCCGAAGGAACCGACGGCGCGATTGTTAAATCGGCTGCTTTATGAAACAGCATTTCCCAGGTTCGAAACGGAGGGAGAAACTTTCAATTTCGCATTACGCTACTTTTTAAAGCTTTACTCTAAGCATCAGAATCGTTTTCTTTTTATTATTGCTTCACATTAATAATTTTTTTAATGCTAACGCAATATTTTTTTTAAGTCATACATCGAAATTGGAAGCTATATCTTATCTGTGAGAAGGAGGGGAAGATAGAACAATAATTTTAAACTAAAAAAAACCGTGTTCGGGCTGTAGAGAGGGGAAAGAAACCTGTCTTAAATCAAAAATAAGTGAAATGGAGCAAATTTCGAAAAAGGGAAATTTTTTGACATAATTTTAGAAATCACTCACATTGTGCGCGTACAAACACACACACAGAAATGCTGGTGTCATGAGGAAAATAGAAAAGGAGGGTGGAAGTCATTTTGAAAATGAGTATTAGAAGCTCTGATTTTGTGAAAGAAAGGGAAAATTTATAACAGTAGAGATAGCCCGTGCAACGCCGAGCCATGCAGCTATTTCGAAAAGGGAAATTTTTTGACACAATTTTAGCAATCACTCACATTGTGCGCGTACAAACACACACAGAAATGCTGGTGTCATGAGGAAAAGAGAAAGCTCGATTAGCGCCGGGCTAAGGGGTGGCGGTGGAAGTCATTTTGAAAATGAATATTAGAAGTGCTGATTTTGTGAAGGAAAGGGAAAATTTATAAAAGTAGAGGTAGCCCGTGCAATGCCGGGCCATGCAGCTAGTTTACTCTTAACTGTAGCAATGCGGTTAAATGAAAATTACACCTTTGAAGGTGCTGCGGATTCTTTTGACAAGACCTTGCGTCTGTCCGTTGCGTTTCCAGCTTTCAGAATTGTCCCGGTACGGGGTTCAAAAGTTTCAGTTGGGGTAGGAAGGCGGGAAAGTATGGTGCGCAGTCACAGTTAAGTGAGAGGAGTGTAGGAAACATGCGGTGAGTTTAATTCGATCTTTTAATAGTGGAACACTTTAAGGTAGTACGTGATCTATTGATGACGGAATCCGTATTTCTGAAACCTAATTAAGTGACTACGAAGACACCTTAGTTGGTATCCCACTCTTCAAACTTTCACACTAAGTCAACGTGATGACTTTGAGCGTCGACAAATTTAACACGCGTCAGCTCCTTTACACAGTAAACATTAAATGGCACCAGGACTCGAACTCATGACATGTAGATCACAAGTTTGCGCAGCGACGTAACGTACGCCCACGCATCGCGGTAGACCCCAGAATTCTAGGGGGCCCAAGGCCTGACTGGCGCCAAGTACGTATTTAACCAATTTATAAAATATTAAAGGCAAAATCTGATTTTGCAGGGGGGTCTTAAGATTCGATTTCCACGACCATAAAAAGTTATGAAAAACAAATTTAGGAATATTTTCATTTAGCCACTAATAAAATTAAGCCTTAATCCCATATTTCAAGCCAAAAAAACCTAACATTACAATTAATTGCGAAATATATATTTCGTTTGAGTAATAACACTCTCCGTTCTAGAAAAAAGCTTTCAAAATCATAAAAAATCGACGGCATCTTGATTTTTTTTAAATTTCAAGCTCTCTCTCTTTTTTTTATGTATCAGTTAAAATCAACATCATTTTTTATGGGGATGTAGATTGGTATTTTTTCATTGCAGACCTAGTGCATTCCCCGAGAGCTGGTATCACTCTCTAGCGCGGCACCATATATGTGGAATATCAATCGCCGCAAGTAATTTTGACACCCAGTTTCCTCACCAGAGGGAGGCACCTGAGCTCTGACGACGTGAAATCGTACCAGGACTAGGTAAAATAAATAAATAAATAAAGAGAAAGAAAAAAAAGGGGGGGAGAGAGAAATTATTTAACTTTATTGATAGTATCATTTTTGCTAAAAGAAAAAAACAAGAAATTAACCTTATACTCAAATTGTTGACTAAGGGTTAAACTAGGAAGCTGCAATATATTATGGGAGGGGGGGAGGTTTAAAGACCAAGAAGAAAAAAAAAAGGGGAGGGCTGGAAACATACAAATTTGAAACATTTAGCGCTATAATTTTAATTGAATAGGCAAGTATTGAATTTTTTAAGTATAAAAATAAAAAAAAAAACTATACTTTACTGTATTTTTTGGAAGTGTAGAAAAAGCATCTACTAAGAATTATGCCGCGAAAGCGTAAGTCTAATCTTTCTCAAGTTTCACTGCATGTAAATTTTCTATGAACTATTTTAATGATCCGAAATTTAAAATTCCCTTATGCTATTTGTTTATCTCTCTATATAAAAATGGATGTTTGTATATAGGACCTCGCTTCACTCCAACACCGTTCAACGGATCACTATCAAAATGGGCATGTATATGTAATTTTTTATGAAGAAGGTTTTTGTGCTATCTTCTCTGTTGCAGCTCCCCACCAGTTGGCGCTACAGCATATCAACTTCAGCACCGTTCAATCAATCACCAAGTTGCCAACATTTCGCTGTGTTTCCATTGAATCGCCATTATAATTTAAGGAACGGCGTTGCTTGCGAATATTACAATTTTAACATAAAATAAATAAATTACAACAGAAAGTAATATTAACTTTTTTCACTTCTAGATATAAATTCTTTTGGGCGTTCATTATACAAAATTTGTAACAATGTATTACTTTTGCTGAGCAGAGATCAGCTTAGAAAGGTGTTTTCAAAAATCGATCCACAAGAGAGTTACGGGACGTTATAAAAATGAAAGGAATCCTTTTTATCAGCTATTAGATCTACAGACTTAAAATTTAACAAACATATTTTTTTTTAGCATCGACAGATTTCACGTGCATTAGCTTCTCTAGATGGTGGGTCTTCAGTAATCCCGGGACTCGACAAACGCCGGGTGCGAGTTCATGCAGTGGCGTATGCAGACTACTTTCCAGAGAGGAAAAAAAAAGGTGGACTAAAAAAAACGCAATCTTTACGTTAAAAATTAAAAATCTGTTGGTCCATGGGAGGGGGTTGAGCCACAAAGTATTACCCTTGTGTACGCCATTGAGTTCGTGACCATGACCACTAGGCTACTGCGGCCCAATGTTCATGATGGTAGAATGTTAAGATACACCACCTGTAATTTTAATTGCATTACAATCAGAGGCGTAGCTACAGTCGTAACAATGGTACGAGCAGTGGCGTAACGGAGAATATTAGGGCCCCCTGTAAGGTCATATTTTGGGCCCAAAGCCAAATCTTACAAAGGGTATATATTTGGCGTCAGACAAGCTTTGGGCCTCCTAAAATTCTGCCCCCCTGCGGGGGTGTACGTTACGCCATTGGGTACGAGGCCCCTAAGCTACTAGGGCCCGAACATAAATATGTAACATTTTGATACTTCCAAGTATGTCTTATTTATGTTATCATTTTTATTTATTTTCCAAAAGAGAGACTCTCAAAGGATTTTGATACAGGGTCCACTCAGGATTAATTACGCAAGTGATTACAACACTTGCAATTATAACGAAAGCTGTACAAAAAATCACCGAGAAACTGAAAATATTAAACGCTGCACTTGAAAGCAGTTATTTTATCACCATTTCAATTTATTTACTTTGTGAAATGGAATAAATATTTCCCAATTTCTAGATTTTTCAATGCGGTTAAAACCCTATTAATTCTCCAATTCTGCTGCGAAAAAGAATTAAAAACACTGACGGGAAAAAAAGAAATGCAAGACGCGAAAAAATAATACTGCATTCCATATTATCGCTTTCCCCCAGTTGCTTAGCGACGTTGGGAGGCTTCACCCAACGCTCGCTAGGAACTGCTTTCCCGTTATTTTCGTCTCCGCCGCTGACATTTTGGAAGAGGCGCCATTTGCCACCGAAGTAAGTGGTTGGAGCAAGCAGACTCCTGCCGTAGGGAGGGAAGGTGGCCATTGCAGCGGCGGCGAGTGAATAGTCAGTCATATCCTTGTTTTTGTAAAAGTTGTTTTTCTCGCGAAAGGATTACTCGTTTTATTTTCAAACGATCCTTTATTTTCAGTTTCGATACCGAATGAGAGATAAGATACGGCAAACGATTTATCGTAATCTTTCTACAATTTTTCCTGTACGGCGCAGACGATCTACGGTCGTTTGAATAGTCCGCGAAATATATCGATCACGAATTAGAAGACTCCACAGAATTTTAAGCAATTCTCTGTTTTCGTTTTCGAGCAATTATTTGATATATTATTTTATTTTTAAAAATTAATTAATTGTAAATTAATTTATAATTAATTAAATTTTAGTAAGTGATAACATATTGGCTGTCCCCCCCCTTATTTGCTCCTGAAAAATATTAAAAGCGTTAATTCGGAAATTAAGTAATGCAGAAGATAATTTTGTGTTTATGAACATTAAGTAAATTGAATATTTCATAAATATAAATACAGTTGTGCTTTTTTTAGGCTATATAATATTCTGACTACGTTCGGAACTGTGATTTTGAAAAAGCAAATAAATGATTAATTTTTCTATGTTTAGAGTCAGTTGAATTGAATGTGCCTATAAAATTTTGTTTCAAGAATATTATTATATGAAAAAAGTATTAAAATATGCAGTTTTTTCATAAAAAATGAAAGTCATATTATCAGAACCTTCTCCTTTTATAGAAAATGTTTTTATCACAATATTTTTCCAAGACATAGCTAAGACTGTGCAGAGTATAAACTAAGATTTTTGGAAAATTCATATTATTTTCAAAGCTATTATTAAACTGTAATTTATGTGTATTATGTAGTTCTATTTTTTCCCCAATATATTGTAAATAGGAAAAAAATAAATTTCAAGACTTCCTCACCCCATTTTAATTTGTACTTCAATTTAGTACCCCTTCAAAAACAATGTTCCAAGTCATCTTTGCCTCTAAATTGTACTATTGATAATACAGCCAAGTTGGCATAATTTTTGGTGACCATATGGATGCTTCAGGAGAAATTACTGGAAAAACCTATAAAATCACGATCTATGACGTAAGTAGATTTTTCAAGAAAGCGCTGTATAGTGGGGGGGGCACCTTAGGCAAATTGTTCTTGGCGCTCCTCTTCAGTTAAATTCAACTTTTTACGACCCATTTTTACTAACTATACCTGATGGAAAAAGCGTTGGAGCTCCATAACAAATACATCTTCGGATAAATAAAATAAAATAGCATCACGAAAAACTTCTTTTATGAAGAGAAAGATATAGAAAATTTACTTCTACAACAAGGTAATATATTTTTCGAAAGTGTAATCACACAAAGTGTCAAACTTTTAAAGCCACGTGGAACATTTTGTTGCTATAACGGTAATTTATGGTAAAGCGGATTTTCAAAAATTATTACTGGAAACATACCTTTAAAAATCCTTTTTGAGCACAATAACTTTCTAGGAAAATTCGTAAAATTTCCAATCAATGTAAAAAGAAAGCATGTAAATTACGAAGAATAACAAAAGCTTATTTTAATCTACGAGTGATATGTAAGCCAATAAAATGATATGGAACGAGAGCGCTCTAGCAGGAAAAGTACATACACTCTATAACAAAGAAAAAAAAAAGAAACGAGCTTTACAGTAGTCGCATATAATGTGTAACATCTGACATGTTGTCGTGGTAAATATGCAATAGTAACTTATATCCTGAAAAAAATGAATCGAGTATGATTGGAAATAATTTTTTATCGAGAGAATAACTATATCTTTAATGAAAATTTTATTTAACTATATCACAAGGAGTAAAATGCAAATTTTTATCAAAAATAATTATTCTTGTTCAATTTGGCGAAGAGCGGAGATAATAGACTTATGATAACTAAAATATGACACATATACTTGTTATTTCAAAGTATTTAAAAACCGTTGAAAAACAGCATCAATAACAGTACCACTGTTAGTAGTCGAAACATTTTGATTTGTGTTCATTTCGTACTTGAGTTCATCATTCCAAAAAGCTATGGGCGGCTCAGCTTTTGGCAAACTGATGTTAAAGTTAAAATCACCACTCAAAGTCATAGGAAGCGAGTGATAGTTTTTTTAAAAAAAACAGCAGAACCACCTTCGGTATATCCCTTTAAGACCCGAATTATTTTTATCTTTAATTATTAAATTCTTCTCGTTATTAATACTATATGGACCCCAATGACACTGGGAAAAATACTAAAAAAATTCCCCGCCCCCTGGAACATAGACGGTACCCGCACGATCATGCGGGTTGGGTGTTATCTGTGAAGAAAATTACCATGTTCATAAAATTACCGTAAAATCCGGCATATTTAGTGCACCTTTAACACCAAAAATACGATCGAAATTTATGGGTGCGCATTATACCCCGGGTATAAAAATGATAGCTTCAAAAATAGAAAAAGAGATGAGAATAAAAAAAAATTAAATTTCTACGTTTCTCGAAATACTGTTTATTTAAAAGAAATGACATACCTCTTATTAATTTAAAGAGTTGTATTTCTAGAAGCATGCTGGGATAATAACTCGAATAAATGACTTCAAAACATAACACAATTGCATAATTACATTTTAGATGTTTTTCGTAGAAAAGAGGGTGTGCGTTATACGGCGGATATACCTAAAAGTTAAATGCAGCTTGAAAGTATAGGTGCGCGTTATACGCCGGATATTTAACAGTACTTAACACATTGGTATCTAATATACCGTAGAATTCGGTGTATAACGCGCACTTTTGACACTACAAATAAGGTCACAGGTGGACGTTATACTTAACTTAACTCAGTGACGCGACATTTCATCAGGGATAAGGCCTACTGTGCCCAAATCAGTATACGCGACCTTGGGCCCTGAGGTGCATGAGCAGATATTCCGGTCAGGTGGTCAGTCTGACGCGAAACCCCAGTGTTAAGTTCCCAAGCAAGCTTTTACTCCTTTTATCTACCCATTGAAAGGATAAATGGCTGAGTCAACCTTGCCCAGCCCGGGGTTTGAAACTCGGACCTGTGGTGTGGAAGCGCGATGCACTAATCACTCAGCCACTGGGCTTCGGGTATTACACGCCGGATATAAAAATGATAGCTTCAAAAATAAAAAAAAGTGATGTGCATAAAAAAAACTTAAGACTTCCCTACAAAGATCGGAATATTGTTTATTTCAAAAAAAATGCCATACCTTATGACAGCAGCGCACACAGAAGTTTTCCTGGGGGTCCAGGGTCGAAAGTCCACCATTCTTGTATCATGCTCCTTTTGATTTTGTCGATTTTTGGGAGCAAAAATCAGTAAAAAACTAATTATTGAATAAATAATTAGTATTAATTAATAAAATTAATCATTAAAACAAATATTTAATTAAATTTTACGTATTATATACTTAAAATTATAATCAATTGAAAAAAAAAAATTGGGTCCAGACCCCTAGGACCCACGCTATGTGCACCACTGCCTTATGAACTTAAGGGGTTGGTTTTCTGTTAATACACATTTTTTTTCAAAATCCTCGGATAATACCTCGAATAAATGGCTTTAAAACATAAGAGCATTGCTAACGTACATTGTAAGTCCCTTAGTAAAAAAGGGGGCACGCGTTACATGGCGAATATACATTAAAATTAAAAAATGCAACTTGAAAGTATAGGTTCGCGTTATACGCCGGATTTTACAGTAATATATTTTGGAGTAAATTTGATAATATTTTGTCAATTAATCTCCTCCAATTTTTCAATTTATTCATGGTTTTATTTTATGGTATTTTCACTATAAGACATCTTACATATCTAAAAAGCCATATAAATCATAAGCCACCTGTGATGATAACATGTACCAAATATATGCAATGTATATATATATATACCATTTAAGGTATCCGACTACGTTCGGAACCGTTATTTTAAAAAACGCATAAATTGGTAATTTTTATGATATTTAGTGTCACTTAGATTAGAATGCATGTATAAAGTTGTTTTAAGGACATTATGACAAAAACATTTATTTAAATACAATATTTTGGCAAAAAATGAACTTAGAATAATCTTTTTTCAAAACGTTCTCTTTTTATAAAAAATGCTTTTATAATAACAAAATATTTTGCTTATATAAATTAAAGACTTCTCTCCAGACAGTCTGAACTAGGATTTATGAAAACTTCACATTATATTCAGAGTTACAACCAATTGAAATAATTATCGGCGTTTTTTTCTTAAAATTTCTCCCCTCTGTTGTCGTAAAACACATGGATAAAGCCACTTCTAAGTTATATATTTCTAAAATTCTAGTTGAACCTCTGTATAGAGGTCTGAGCTATATACAGGCAAAATATTACAATAGAAGCATTTTTCACAAAAGGAGAATATTTTGAAAATGGGTCATTCTGTGTTCATTTTTTGTTAAAATATTATACTTGAATAATTTTTTATTGTAATGCTATTCTTTAAACACAATTTTTTTATACATTTTCTAATCTGACACTAAATATAAATATTATCCATTTATACGCTTTTGAAAAATAACGTTTTCTAACGTAGTCGGATACCTTAAAGTTTCTCCTACCATTTTACCTGTACTTTTTTATCCCAGGACTCAGGAATAAAAGTAACTTCCTTCCAAGGATCCAATACTCCTCGAACATACTTAATTCTATTTAAAACAGTGTAGATTGAATTATCCTAGAAACAATGTTTCTAAATTTTAAAGCAAGTTTTTATTTGAGCAAGTTTTCCATTTTTCTTAACAGGAAAAAAGAAGTTATATCTCTCTGAAAGAAATATTTAATAAAATACTTCTGCAGCATTTTTAAAAAAAGTCATGTGTAAGAGAGAAATGCTCATTTGTACCGAAAATTGTAATGCACAAAAGGAGAGACAAAAAAGATATTTAAGAAGTACTGTATAAAACGTAATACAAAATTCAAAAATTATTTACAAATGAAAAATACAATAAATTAAATCTCAGAAACGAAAATATGAATTCAACAATTTCAAAAAACAAAAAAGATCAGTAGTTCAACCACTCTATCTAGTTCTCATTCAAATCAAGTTCTGCTAACTAAAACTTCCTTCTGGATTCTAGATTTAAAAAGTTATGTCATTATTCTTCTTTTTAGCGATTTTTATTATTACATGTGTTAGATTTATTGAAGTGATATTATTTTACTTGAAGTAAAATTTGTTTGTGTTGTATACAAATTACACAAAAAACGAAGTTTCGATAAAAGTTTTTAGATTTTCCAGAAAATTTAAACTAGCAAAAAATTTTACTGAAGGTCCAATACAAAATAAAAAATCTCATTCTTTGAATGCATTGTTTTTTCAAAAAGAAAAAAAAATTTCAATCGATATTCTAACCAGTCGAATTCCTTACAGTTGCATGTACAATTAGCATTTCAATATTCGAAATAAGATAAGAAATTTAATAAGATTATTATGGTTGTATAATAAAAACTTAATAAGGTTGTGTTTGATTCTAGGAGAATCAATTTTATTATTGCATAGATCAGCACATAAAGCTAAAAAAGTAATTTCATTCCGATTTTTTTTAAAAAAAATTTGTTCTTATTTTATTACGATTGAGATTGGAAATTACGAAATAAAATTTTTTTTTGCTCGTTAGAAATTGAAAAACTTATTTCAGAAACCTGAATTATTAACTTCATATTATTCATATATCACTTAAAATCGATAGTATTTACTTTCTCTGTTTCTCGTTTGTAATACAACTTATTATCATATTGTCTCTTATAAAATGAATAAAAATTTAACCTGCCAAAAATGGGAATTTTTTAATTTTTTTTCTTCCGTTTATACGATTTTGTTTAACATTTTTTATGTATTAGATTTAAGCAGCAAACTCCCTATTTTGGAATATAGTTTTCGTTGCAGTATTACACATATGTACACTTCATCTCATCAGAGATAAAATTTACGAGCAACAAACGGTCCTGCTTGTCACTGATTGATACTTGTCAACCCTCCTTTCTCAACGATCTCCCACATCTCACGTCGAACATTTCTCTCATTGCCGTATCTCAGATATGCCTTAGGATTGAGGTATGGTAACCTAGATGGCCAGGAAAGCGAAATCATTTTTATAAAATGTTCATCAAAACCATTCGGATACAATTCGGTTTTGTTGCAGAAATGTTGGAGAATGATATCTCCAGTGGAATCAGTGGCATAACGTGCACCCCCGCATCGCGGAGGGGGTAGCAGGATTCCAGGGGGCCCAAAGCCTATACGATGTTATGGTTTTTCAACCCTTTGTAAGATCCGGCTTGGGACCCAAAATCTGACTTCGCAGGGGGGGCCCTGATATTCTCCGGTTGGAGGGGGAAGCTGATGTACAGGTACACATACATGAGAAAAATATCAGGATAACGATAACCTGTGGGAAACCACGTTGCACGAATCAGTGGTATTATTTCTGTCCACTTAAACAGCTTTCAGACGAAATAAGGATCTTCCACCAGCTTGAAAAGCCACCATTGTTTCTGTCGAACCGGGGGTTTCAATTGTGGTGCCACTAAAGACTCACGGTGTGGAGGAGCTGTTGCACGTTAAATTGGCCAAGACTAAAATCCTTGCTTTTGAGTGGTGTAAAGTTTGAAGAGTAGGGGGCCAGCTCAGGTGTCGTCCTATCACTTGATGTCCATCTCTAATAGAACTAGTTTAGTTTCGAAATGCGACATTGATAAACAATCCATCCATCAATTGACCTATGCCAATGTGAATCTTTAACTATCAGCCCAGGCAACATTCTCACACATATTTTGGGTCCAGTGGCGACGTTCTAGTGCTTATATTAATCTTTGCTCCCTGATATGCAATTATCGAAGATTTTTTTTTCTTGGGACTGTGGCTTATGTATCTCACAACGAGGAGATGATATTGGATGATGTAACTGTTAACACTCTTTGTGCATTAGTGTTAAATTGCCGAGGGATGCCATGCACTTTTTCTATTACAATGCGAGCTAACAAGATTTGACTTATTATTTAACACTCCTTTGATCATGGCAATTGACACTTGCAAGGATGATTTTACCAGAATCAACCAACTCAAGTATATTCTTGACACAATGGCCCTGTTACAACTGTCAAATGACCTTTATTGATGAATGGAATCAAAATTTAATTTAAACTTCAATTAGCATTGCAAATTGTAAGTGTAACAAGAATTGAAAATAATCCTGCAGATGTAATAAGAGGCACTTTCGTACGACAGGAAGACTGGGAAGGATCGTCCGTTCGGAATGAGTAAAGTCGTAGACGTGATATTTGTATGGGGTGTGACAAGTGACAATAACGGAAGCGCACAAGGTACCAACAAGTATTGACTAAATTTTACTAAAATATTATCTTATTTTAAACACATTAACGAGGGAATAAATTGGTGTAAATAGCTTTAAGGTATCCTTTTATTAACGCAACCTGCCCAACCAGAGAAAAATAATTTAATTTTTGTTTACATAGCCGTCCATAACAGGAAACTAGCTGTTTCTAATGTAGCTCTTCAGAGTATTCGTCGTGATTTGTAAATGATACAATTCAATTCATACATATGAAGCTGTGATCCATAGAATTATTCAGAGTGCAAAATTTGGAGACACCTTAAGTTATTTAGGACAGCTGAAGGCATTGCACAGACACATGCCAATGTAACTTAAATCTTTTGGTAGCAAAAATTTGAGATGAAAGCTCTACTCTTTTAGTGTGAAGGAAGGTTCGTTCTGGGTTCCTTCCGTTCCGAACGAATGCGAGTACTTTACCGATTACGCCAAAACGATCGTCATCGCGTGATGTTGGTACTAGTTCATATAGATATCACACCGCCATAAGTGCGAAGATTAAATTCAATATGATTGTCATGTATTAGCACTTGGCCTGGGAATGTAACAATGCAGCTATTTTAAAATTTAAATTGGATAGTTCTTTGCTTATTAAGCAGATCTCATGAAACAGAAACTCTTTAAAGCATCTCAGATTATTCAATATTTTATAGTTAAATTTATTAAGAATAAATTTTTAAAAGAGCACTAAAAATACTTCATTAGGAAAAATATCAATTTTTACCGCAATTGCGTTACTTTTAATTCGAAACCCAATCGATCACTTGATTTTCTAGCAATAAGTCTGTGTGCTTCTTAACTCGTATAATGACCCAATTTTTATAAATAAATGTTTAAAGTTAGTGGTTAATAAATTAAAAAGATATCCTTTCTAAAATTAGTGTGTGGAGCAAATGTCTTAAGATTTGGGAATCTATATATTTCCTTATAACAACAACTCTTTTTAACTTTTTATTTATTTATAGTTAAGTGTTTTAAGACTTGGTACGTCAGAAGATTTCCAATAAAATCTAATTTCATACAAATCAATCACAATTTTCATATTAATGATACTTTGAAAAATTGTAAAAAGGAGATATTTCTTTAAAATCACAGATATAACTGCGAAATAGTTTCGAATTTTAAGATAAATAGGGACAATTAAAAAGGAATGCCAATCTTTCTGCGAATTAAATAAAAGTGTAATTTGCAGAAAAAAGCATCTTATATTGATCTTGAGCACTTTAAAATTTTATTTAAACTCTTATTTTGTGCTTTTCCTCTTAAATTTGCAATGAGTTTATATATTACTTAACAGAAATTGCAATACCAATAAATAAAGTTTAAAATTGGATAAAAAAATGGATAGACAAATAGAATACACAATAGAAAATGTATAAACGAAAAAATTATTTTACTAACAAAAGATAATTTTAGTCAGTAATAGATGTACTGGGGAATGTAAGACATCCTCTCGCAGCAACCCTTCTAGGTATTGATTTAATCACTACGTATATTATTTTGCGTAATCAGACATTAAATGCAATAAAAAAGGGAGAGCTGTTTTAACGATAAACTTAACAATTTATTATCCAGTATTCTTAGGCCTGGCACCTTCAAGCAGGGAGAGCCACATTCGGAGTACAGAATCATTGTAAACAAAAACAAAGTTTCTACTTACATGAGCGTTCAGACGCCCTCTGGCGGTTACAATTCAAATTCGTTAAGGAGAATTCTTAACATATTATCCTCCTGAGGGACGGAAGACTATATTCTCTCAAGCCCATTTCGGCCTCCGATTGAGATCAAGCAATTGACAACTAATCACGTCCTGGATACTATGCTCGATCAGCTGTAGAAAAAAAGACACTGCAGGTTAAAAATGCGACTGGAGATGCAACAAGCTTGTCTGATCAGAAATGATCTATGCAGTTGCGCATTATTATGTTGGATATTATTAATTTGCAGATATTGAATGTGAGGCAGCACAGCCTGTTGCAGACCTCCTCAGCTTATATCATTGTACCGTCTGTGTGAATCATACGAGCATGCATACCAAAAAGGACCAGTTATCGTGTTTGATAGCACATCAAACCATTGTCACTGTAGAGTTTCTCAACTCCTCATACTCATAAGCTTTTCATTGCCATCTGCGCGTGCGCGAGACCTCCAGCAATTGAGGGTAGTTCTTACTCGCGCAAGCACCTAAGATGCAATCTGCGCATGCATCAGCTTTTCAACTATAGCAACCCCGTGCATTCATTCGTTCGGACTTCAGACTTCCTTAGCAGCGCACACATCCCTCCGAGAGCACATACCCAATCAACTATAATAAAACAAGTAATCTAAATCTGAAAACATCGCCTTGTATATTAACTCTGCTGTCTCCCACATTGGTAACCCGAACAATTCACGAATATCAACCTTTATTGGACTTTCTATTAATTTATTTTATTGGAAAAATGGCTGAAGTCACTGCAGTTAAAATTCCTCCTTACAATTTCTGCGATCCTCAACTCTGGCTCTCCACGTGCGAACGAACTTTTGCCCTCGGAGTACCGAAAGCGATTACAGACACGTGCACTAAATTCAATTATATTGTATCAAACCTGCCACCAGAAGCCGCCGCAATTGTAAGAGACTTAATAATCACTCCTAATGAAACGGATCTCTACGGCGCCATTAAATCTCAACTGATCCAGCGAACAGGCGAGTCATCCCAGCAAGAAATTCGGAAGCTGTTAACCGGCGAAGAGCTAGGAGACAAGAGCGGAATGGTGTTCAACAACAGCGGTCGGATTGGCTTTATTTCCCGATATCCCAAGATCCTCACCCAGGGACAATCATGAAAAATAAATCGAGATCAGATTTTTATAACATTACATTACCCCATTCATTCATTCATAACTGGCGCAATCCCGACTCCATCTTACTCAAGGTTTCAATGGCAATTTTTGTGAAGGGAGGCTTGTGTGTGCAAGCCGCTTTCAGCCGATCGTCGCGAAACACTAATTTTATTGGAACATCCGAAGTTCTTCGTTTACTCAGTAGAATGCCGCAGTATCCCTTGGGATGCCTCCATACATTATCTTGGTATGTCTAGGCAATGGCGTAGCTAGTTCTGAGTGGGTCCCGTATCAAAACTCCTTCGGTGCCCTTTTTTAGAAATGAAAGCCCTATTAGTGGTACTGTAGTTACCCATGTTGGGGCCCCGTATCATTGATACAGTTGATACTGCGGTAACTACGCCTCTGTGTCTTGCCGAGAGAGCCTGATCTTTCGAGACGATTTACATTTTGTTCTTCAATCCATCTGATTTAAATTCCACGCCCAGTTGATCCAAACATTTGTGCGTAAGTAGGGATATGATGCTAAGAGACTATTTGAACCCACCTAAAGTCGACCAATTATTATAACTGACTTTTTTGTGTGGTCTAGAACAGTGATCCGCAACCCCCGACCCGCGGACCGGTCCGTGGATCAAATGATGCCGGGCCGCCTAAAGAACATTAAACTGTTGCCATTTTATTTAAAGTGGTGCATTTCTCTCGGATTTGTGCAACTTTCCACGGAAATCACTTTATATTCCACGTAAAATCACTTATTCATTTTTGGTGTAACTATATTTTATTCTGAAGGCATATTTAAATGTAACTAAATTAAAATTGTTAAATCAAAACAAACTAAAATATAAACAATCAACGTGTCCCACCCTCAGCGGGCCGCGGTAAAATTATCAAACGCTGACCGGTCCGCAGCGATAAAAAGGTAGCGGAGCACTGGTCTAGAATACTACTCGAAATGCTGGGTTCTTAGGCGACTTGATTCATTTGATGTTTCTTTCCCTTTTTCTCCACGCTATAATCATGTGACTAATTGAGCATATATATCATGTTGCATTTCCTGTCAGGCAGTATATTTGTATATAACATTTTACTTCAAATTCACCTTAGAGTAATTGATTTAGTCTTTTTCATAAAAATGATGGATTTATTTATAACTTTTCATGATACATTATGTAAATGATCATTACACAAAAGCACAGCAACAACCAGGGACATCTTGAGATTTTTTGAGGCCCTGGCCCCTATGCAAGAATATAGGTCTTACCTGAGATCTTTAAAAGTATATAATATATGTCATGCATTGTCAAATACTCGTTCAAACGGTAATTTGAAACCAGTAAACGTGTTCCCCAATTGTTTGCTTTTTATAAGTACTCTCAGCATGCTATGAAGAATGTTTCATGTGTCTTAAAAGAATTTCTCTCATACTTACAAAAAAAAAAAACGTTCATGTTCGAACCTCTTTTTCAAACGGCTGAGGATTTTGTGCGTGTACACATACCGTGATATCCGGCGTATAACGCGCACTTACTTTTAACACAAAAAATGAGATCGCAATTTAAGGGTGCGCGTTATACGCCGGGAATAAAATCGATAGCATTAAAAATAACAAGAGATAAGCATACAAAAAAATTACTTCCACACATATCGAAATACTGTTTATTTCAAAGAAATGGCATGCCTTGTTTGAACAAAATGAGTTATAATTCTAGAAGTATACCATTTTTTTTAAAAGTCCGGGATAATACCTCGAATAAATGACTTAAAACATAAGAATATTGTATACTAACATTTAAGAATTTTTCGTAAAAAAGGGTGTGCGCATTATACGGCGAATATGCCTAAAACTAGCTGCATAACCCGGCATTGGACGGGGGTTTTCTGTACTTATATAAGTAAGAGCTTCAGTAAAATATACTTTATCGAAATTTCTTTGCTTTGCATTTTTAAGAAATATTGTGCATTTTTCAAAATAAAAAAACGCTAACACTCATATGTGCATTGATAAAAATAAACGTAAAGCATGACAAATGAAATTGATAAAAGTGTCGTATTTTATTTTTTTAACATTTAAAACAACCTTTTTTTAAAAAAATTTAATAATCCTCAGTTTTATTATAGTTTTCAAAAATAAGTGATTAATTATGTTATGTTCATTATTTTACATATGTGTGTAAAACGAATTTAACATTCAAGAAATATTTTAATAAACGAAAAGCACAATTAAAAAAAAACCCGTAATTTTTAAGTAATTTTTTCAATCTTTGTACAGATTATGGAAATTGATAAAATATCTTAAAAATTACGATTTTTAAAAAAAATTGTATTTTTCGTTTTTTTTTACGAAAAATATTTGAGCATTATTTTTGTTTAAAAAAAATTACCGTTGCTTGTAATCGATATATGAAGTTTCAAGGCATTAAAAAAATCATTTTCATGTAAACACATCGATATTGATTCATTTTAGAAAAAATCTTAAATTAAGTAAAGTATTGTTGTTTTGTAAAAAAAACTGCATCGTGACGAAATAAATTATCTTTCCAATTACAAACTTGCTGGCGAAGTTTTTAAATGCGCGAATAAAATTTGGAGTATTTTTATTATAAAATCATAAAATTTAAACCTCAGTTCCGAACCCGAGCACGTGGCCGCGGTAGCCGAGTGGTATAGGTATCGGATCGTGGCTTGCCTTGCCACGAGTTCGAGCCCAGTACCACTAAAGACCCGCCGTGTAGGGCAGCGATGCACGTTAAATCTGTCGAGAGCTGAAACGTCCTCCCGTTGGTGTGGTGTGGTAGTTAGGAGAGGGGGGTGCCAGCTCAGGTGTCGTCCACGTCACTTGACCATGGTTCAAAATTACGTGGTCCGTCGCCAAAAGCCCTCGTGTAGCTGAACAGTGCGACGTTAATATTCAATCAATCAATCAATCAACCGAACCCGAGCACTATGGTCTACGAAGAAGCACCTTTACCGATAGCGCCGCGACTCCTTAGGGAAAAGTAGAGAAAAGACTTTCAAAAATAAAAGGAAGAAATGTTCAATTTCGCATTGCGTTATTTGATAAAGTTAGAATATTTTTTCGGGCTTCATTTTTAAGTTAATGCATTCAAACTTCATAAATCGATTGCAAACAACGGTAATTTTTAAACAAAAAACTTTAAAAAAAAAATAATGCTTACATATTTTTCGCAAAAGGGGGGAGGAAGAACACATTTAAAAAAAAAACGTAATTTTTAAGATATTTTATCAATATTTGTACAGATTATGTATAATATCGTTCTACACACGGAAAAAGTTTCGTGAGATTATTTTTATAAATAAAGAAATTAAGTATTTAAATAAAATTTTGTGTACTTTTTTTTGAAAAATCGTTAAAAAAAAAATTTGCCATTACATTTTTTAAATGATTGATTCTGAAAGAGAAAAGCATGAACTTTTTTAGTGTAAAATATTTTTTTCATTAGGGCTAAAGAAAATGCAAGCGGAACGATTTAGAAATCATACTCATAAAAACGTTTCGATTTCGACTCATTTTTAAAAAAATCGTAAAAAATACAAAATATAATTATTTTGTAAAATAAATTATACCATATCGTACGAAGTAAATGATATTTCCGAATCTGAAATTACTTTTTGTCTCAGTCTCATGAAAAAAAATTAGATCGCGTTTTAAAAACGTTTGAAAAAAAAAAAGTTCCGTATTCTTGAACTTGTCCCCTGGCGGAGAAAGATGGTACTAATCAAGCGTTTTAAGGTTTTCAATTAATATCTTTTTAACTAATTAGAATATCGGAATATAAATGGTCAAAACGGATTCCTCGGATCATTCCCGAAATTTTGGTACATTCAGCGAGTTTCTGCGTCGTGCGAAGATAGGGACGCATAGATAGATACGTTTAGCTATGAATTTTAAGCGTAGATTTAAAAAATACAGCTTGAAAGTGTAGGTTTCGCGTTATACGCCGGATTTTACGGTATAAAAAATATGCACATATTTACAATTTGATGTATGGTGTAATACTTGGTCTTACATTGCAATGGGGACAGAAATATCTCTTTTTTTGGATTATCTTTAAATTTTCATTCCTTCTCAAGCAACAAACTGCACATTGCCTCGCCAATCCTTGTTCATTATCAAATGTTTTCAGGAAGTGTTCTCTGTCTTCAACGTAAAATTCCCGTCTTCATCGCAGAAAAAATCCCGCATGAAAAGTATTTCAGTACCATAGAGAAATTGCATCTCTTGAAAACACGCTAGCACTAATAATCTATCTCATTAGAAGAATTAAAAATATGTGCAAAACAAAGAAAGAAAATATTAGTGCCCGTACAGAGTACGGGCAAACCAGTTAATGGGTTAAAACAGTGATTCTCAAAGTGGTCTATATACTCCTATGGTGGGTATATAGACCCGTATAGTGGTCTATATACCCCTTGTAGGTCATAGACCCAAAGTGGTCTATATACTCCTATGGTGGGTATATAGACCCATATAGTGGTCTATATACCCCTTGTAGGTCATAGACCCCCAGGGGTCTATAACCTACAAGGGGTCCACGTCAGCAACAAAATAACTTGGGGGTCTATGATAGTGGCTAACAATAAACCAGATCGTGACTTTAAAAGAAAATTAAATCAAGTGGAAATCACAGATTTTACCTATTTAATAGATTTATTTACTAAATTTAATTTACTGTTACAAGGTGGCAGAGTAAGTTTTATTAAAATAAGGTCCATTAATCCAGCGCTCTACCTGTTATTTATCCCGAATTATGAAATATCTTGAGAAAATTGTTAATTGCTTTTCCTAATGAGAAAGAGTTTCAGCGCGGTTTCCAATCTCAAAGAGAGAGAGAGAGAAAAAGAGGACTGGACACTACTCTCCAAGGAGTTTTAAAGTTAAACCTGACAAGATTGGTACCAAATGTTGAAAATTTGTTACTGAAGCTACAAATTCCTCCCTCCCAATCAAAACATTTGTATGCTTAGTTAGTCTATACATTAATTAAATTTTTATTTAATTAATTAACTTGCGCGTTTCTTAAATTCTTATCACTTTACTTCACTGCAGTTAGAAGTTTCATTATTTTAAAGTTGTTGTATACCAGCTGTCAAAAAGACATTTAAGTTGATAAATTTGCAAAAATTCAACATTAGGAAAGCAGGGGTCTACCACAAACCAGAAAACATTGCAAGGGGTCTATGATACAAAAATGTTTGGGAACCTCTGGGTTATAAAAGCTCAAAAGCTGGTATACAATAGACAGGTTAACTGAAAATTTTAATTTTAAAAGAATGTTCTCATTACGGAATCCAAACTACTCACATCAAAAAAAGAATGGTCTGTATAGCTTGTAATCTCCATTTCATTTGAATCCAAGTAGAGAAGGGAGTCATCACTAATTGCTTTAATAACAAACAATTACACACTGTAAAGCAATTAATTTTTTAAAAAATCTATTATAACCGGTTAACCAAATTTCTTGGTACTTTACTATTTAATACAGTTAATGTATTAATCAAATTAATGTTGGTTTAAAAATAAAGCAAATAGTTCATAACTTTTTCAATTTCGGAATAGAGCGTTGAAAGTTGACCTATAATAGAAAACTAACTTGAATTTATGGCCCCAAAAAGTTGTAAAATAAACAAATGTAATTTTTTTTTAATATTTCGTAAGCTATTGAAGATAACTGAATGAAATTTGGAGGTTTGCTAGACATCATAAATCAAAACATTTTTAAAACTTTAACGCATTGCAATTCACATTTTTTTCAACTATGTTCAATAAATTTTAGTATTTTTGTAACACATAACCATTTAAAATATTTTAAACCGAAAGTAAGCATCTCTCTCTCTCATTAATATAAGCATCCTTGAAATGTGTCTAGATAAATGTGTATCGTCACGTTTTATACCCTTGTTTAACTTAAAAGGATCAATCCTATACAATTTATTATTTAATTTAATTATGTTTAAAGAGTGATAATTCAATCCAAATGTCATAAAAAAATTTAAAAAATCCCCCCCTAACCCTCAATTTTTTGTCTTTAAAAATTTGTACATTGTGTTTCCTCCCCAACATAAAAATAAAAATTCAAATAATTTTTATTCATTTATAAAGAAATATTTTAATAACATAATACATATTAATACAAAATAAAAGTAAATATAAAATTTTTCACTGAAAAAAAATTCCAAATAACAAATAGTTGTTAAAAATTATTGTCCAGTGTTTCACATCATAAATTATAAGCATTTCAATAAACAGATAATTCAATAAGCAACAGCAACAGATTTTAAATTGTTACATCTTCTTATGATTCAATCATAAATAAATAGCATCAAAATATTATGACTAATAAATTCAGCTTTAATATTTTCGCTTGACAGGAATTGCTTTCCTTTTTTTGTTCGGAAATGCTTAACAGCATACGCAATTTGTGTGTGAGTCACCTATTCTTATTTTCAAGAAAACTGTGAATAGGATGTATGCTAAATTCATATTATATAGACAGTAATACAATTTGATTTTTACCAGGCAGCAAAAAAATAATTAAAAATTAACAAATAAAAGTCTGGAGACTAAATTGATATCGGTACGTTACGAATTTTCTCACCAAATTATTTAAAATTTAGCCAATTTAGAACGATATCATTAGAATGGCAGCCAAAATCTATTAGGCGCGATTTCAAAATCATAATTCATTAAAATTTCATATTTATAATGTAATGTCTTTTTCCCAATATTTAATTTTTCAAAAATGTAATTTGGAAGACTATGCTATTTATAAATTTAAATGCACGTTCAATTTATCAATATAATATATACTATTTCGCATACATTTTTATAAATATATCATCACATATTTCCTCTATCTTAAATATTCTTAAGAGAAAGTATTTACTTATATGGCAAACAAATAAAAACAGACTTAAAATTATAACATAAAATTTAAAATATCTTTAAACAGCATCAAGACATAAAAAGAATAATCAATAAGCATAAAACTTTTATAATAAATTACATTTCAGTATGTTTCATAATGAAAATATATTAAACTTCTAAGCAAACACAAAAAATTACATATACACAAAACAAATTTCATTCTAACAAATGAAAATCTTATATACATAGATGAAACTTTGTAGAATGAATCTTTTGGCAAAGCAAAAGGTTAATAAATTGTGCAACAAAGCTTGTTCAAAGCAAAGGAGGATACTAAATTGCAAGCATCTGCCATTCTTTATAGATGAGATTATTATAAAGAACAACACACACAGTGAATTTTGCATGATTTACAAATTATTCAAACATTTTTAATTATAATCATGAGGGAAAAAAAATGTTTTTTTTTAAAAAAAAATTAGAAAAAGCGACTCCAGTAAAAATAAAAGAGAAATAAATTAAAATATCATTTAAATTACACCCAGAAAAATAAATTTAAAATGTTCTTCACATACTCTTTCCTAATACTTGTTCATTGAAAAGAAAAATAGGCTTTTCGACTGAAATGTAATTTATTTCCCGAAAACAGATAATTGTAAAATGAAGCATGCACTTATAGCTTACGAATTTTACATTTATGAGGCACTGCTAAGCTTGCTTATTATTGACAATTCACAGCCCTCTTTGTTATCGTAAACAGCAGAACAGTATAAGAAAATACCTTAATTTCGTTAAATTATTTATACATTATACAGAAAAGGGAACTTTAAGGAACATGATTTCCATCATGGCAAATACTCTTTTTAAGTCACTAAAAATCTTCATATCCACATATTTATTTATTTATTAAGGATTTCAAATTATCACATAATTACAGAAATTCCATTGTAGATTTTGATACTTAAATTAACAGCAATTCATTGACCTACTTTGTTCACATATGTACCTCATAAAAAATATTACACACAGTAAAATTATAAAAGCATGCTCTGAACAATTTCTACATTTCCATATGATGGGGAAAATATCAAAAAGTGCATTAGAATTTGTTGACCTCATTTCTAAATCAAAAAACATGAAACAATGAAAAATTATTAAAATAAAGGATTTTTTTTTTTAGTGAAATATATGCTGATTAGAACTTTTCATTGTATTTTATTCATATATTTCTTTTATAGTTTGAGTTTTAAATCACAGACAGACTAGTAATTATAATTTACTTTCAAAACTAGTACATTATATTTTAATCACTAAAAAAGAGGGAAATATAGTCCTTAAAATTCCCGAATTGATACATTTAAAATTTCAAATTTGTACAAATAAATATCTTTCTAAATCTATTTTTCTAATGTAGGAGAGGTTTTATTAAAATCTGCTGCTTTGTCAACAAGTAGCAATAACATCTGGATTAAATGTATATATAAGCATTTGTCTGTACAAAATAAATATACAAACCATTAATCCATGGTAACAGTATGTACAATATACAATAGTCTTCCATTATCCATACTAATATCTCTTTGGCTCCTTATATTGCAACATGATAAGTTCTCTCATTTACTGCTCAATTAATATAGTGCTTTATATTATATAAGATTTGCCATTCATCACAATCAAATATCTTCTTTAAACTGTTATTTTACTCAAAATTATTGACAACAATTCATAGTTTCTTCAACTTACAAATCTCCTGACCAGTTCAAACAAAAGATTCCATATTTATATATATAATATATATAACACATTTTGATTACAATTAATGTATTATGGCCATGACTTACTAAGATCATAAGAAAGTGATAATATTAATTTCGTACAACTAAGGGATACTTTTCCATTTCACAGAGTCACAGGAGATATAGTCACCAAAAATGATACAACTGACACTAAATGGTCCTACAACATTCCTACTAGTAAATCTTTTACCATCACATTTTCAAAACAAATAGTGCTTTTTTCTTATCAGTAACGTTTTTTTTTCATACTATGTCAAAAATCGATGAAAAACTAACGAGAACAAAAATTTATTAACATTTTTTATGTGTATATAGAGTGTTGTCGTCAATAAAGCCTGCTTGGCCAGATTTGCGCCGGCGAAATGGAAAAGTACCAACAAAAAGTAATATATATATATTTATAAGTGGTTGTACAAAAAGAAATAACAAAGTTCAAGAGACATTATTGCCCTGCAGACAACAATTCAACAGCATCTGAAATAAATATAAAACCGAGAGAAAAAATAGAGAGATTTTTATGTCACACACATAGAATTTGTTAGCAACTTTTAATAATTCTCCAGTATTTCTACATTTTCCCTTGAGATTTTTATTAGAAAAAGGATAAACTTATATGTTCCTTTACAGAACTTTATTTCATTTGAAAAATTATAAAGCCAGGCCATTATTTAATAAGCGAAGATTTGAAAATTACGAATCCATTAAGCATCACATTGTATCACATAAGAGATATATCTAGTCTAATATCTTTTTAATAATAACATTTAAAAAAGGGGTGAGAACATAGCAATTGAATTTAAATTATTATATATACCAATAAATCAATTTTATATATTAATCAGAATTTTATGCTTTTCAATATCAGAAATTCACATGACAAAACATATTAATCACATTCTAGGTACACAATACAACTTTTTTGGTAAATCAGAAGAAATGGCTAAATTTTCAACTTGAAAAATTTTAAAGCAAGCACAAAATAATTTAAAAAAACATAACATTTAGAGTTTTGTACACACAACCTGTTAAATATTGAGCGATATGTTCCACATTTATTAAAGCATAAAACAGTTTTTAATACAAACAAAAAATATAATATATTAAAAAAACAGAAAAAAGATAAGTTATAAAGATCAAGATTTTAAATTTTGTGCAGTTTGATCAATTGTACATTCTGTGCTGATAATTTGTGAGTCATTCATATCCAACAAGGACAATTAACCCCCTTCACCTGTTTTGTTTTTAAAATTAGGAATAGGAATTTTTGCCACTTTTCTAACTCTTGCGAAATTCCAATATTAATTGGATTACAGCATTTTAAAACACTGGTGGCCAAATCACGTATGAAGTTTTATAATTATGATTACTAACTTTGTATGACTTAAAAGAAATCCAAGTATAAAATATTCATTAATATTGTTCTCTTTTTACAAAGGCCTTTAGTGTATGGAACAAGTCTTAGATATTGGCAACTTTGTTCTGAGCAATAAACATATTAAACATTACAAGATTTAAAGTTTGTAATTTGCTGTTTTGACATTTTTTTTCCCAAACTAAAAACAACCTATTTTATTTTTGAATTAAAAGCCTTTTTCTGCATTTTCAATAAGGAATCTCCAAAAATAATTTTTTAATAAAAATTTTTTTTAAATAAATATTTTTATTTTTGATACACAAAAATGAATGAACAAAAAATTATGATACATGAAATTTTTAAAAAGACAATATATACCTATACTTATTAAATAAATATTTCAATAACAGTAATAATTTCATTTAAAAATGAAATCATTAAAGTAAGTAGAATTAAAAATTTTCCATGGTAAAATCATTTTTAAAATAAAGATGTATCATTTGCACTTTCAGTGTAACTTTTGCTAGCATCATGACTTAATTATATTGGTCCCTATAAATTTGCTTTATAGATGCCAGTTTTTTAATCTACTTATTACCAAATAGTAACATTCTCTGGTTGCCATGTCCACTTGAGAAGACAAAGTATGTCTTTAAAAAAAGAGAGAGAGAAAGGAACTTCTCAATATCTGTATTGCAACATTCCTGCATCTATAAGTAAATAACCAGTTTAATCAGGAACTAACAATCTTTGATATTAGGCCGAAAAGATAGTTGAAATTCAATTTGAATATAGAAAACTGCTAATAACAATATAATTAAAAAAATTAATAACAAATTTATACATATATTAATAATTTGGTATAATAAATTAAGAATATTTAATGGAACATCTTTTTCAAGGCACTGATTCGTTTGAAAACCATGTTTTTTTATTAAAATGAAAAACTGTTGATTTTTTGCCCTGATCTCACGTGTACAGCAAGAGGATATTCGACAATTGCACAGAAGAGAGGGAAATTTTATAACCTTAAGATTATTTATCATTATAAAAAAAAAGAAGAAAAATAATGTAATAAACCCATTGTTGTTATTTTTAAATTAAAAACAATACCACACTAAAAATTTCGAAATTTAAATGTAAAATTGATTAGAATAAACAGATATTCATAACTTGACATAAAATAATCTTAATAAGTGATTAATTACATTAAAAAAACCTAATCTTTGAAATTTTTCATAAAATATTATATAGATGCAGAAATGTTTTTAAAAGCATTAATCAGTTAAAATGAGAACTACTTGTCAGAACTATTTTCTGAAGTATATTAGATTAAGTAGTTAAGTTTCCAAAAACTATTTTGGAACATAAGAGAGTAAAAGCTGATCAATATTTAAGTACACATATTGAAGTGAAAACAAGGTTAAACTATGGCATGGAAAAATATAAAAGTAAAAAATAATAATAATTGTGCTAAGTTATATTATGATAGTCTGCAGAAATGTGGCATATGATAAAATGTCCATGATAGCAAACTTGTAAAATTTACATTTGTACAAACTTTTAAATATCAGTTAAAATTTCAAAAAACATTAATGTTTGAAACTTTGATGTTGTCATGTATGAACAGAAGCTAAATAATCCCTATCATCTGAATTGGCTGGCTTTGGGTTGTTCGAAAGAGACCACATTAACTCTTCCGCAGTAAGTGGGGCCATTGCAACATTGGGCGGAGAAAGAGGAGTGTAGTCATAGTCATATAATGTCAAATCTACATCCCCAAAAATTTCGTCCTCACTACTAGAAGGCGAAGATCCTGATGCTGGACTTGTATTCCCTGATAGAGAATTTGTATTTGGGCTTGAGGATGAACTAGCTGAGTAAACATTCAAACCGCTCAAATAGCTTTCTACTCCTGTTACAGCTGGCATAAGAGTATGAAGTGATGTATCTGAAGCAGCATCGTCAGAAAAAGTACAATCACAACTACCGTTAGTAGCATCAAAATTTTTACTTTTAAGTACTGAGCTCCAGTTCAGACTAGGTAACCTATCATGATCTTCAGTCCATAAGGCCACAGGTTCTACACGATCATAAGCAGTGCGTACAAAAGGGGTCGCTCTAGGACTATCTTCAATATCCATTAAGCACCTGTATTGTTCAGAAGAATAACTTGCTGAAGAAGTAGTTGCATAGTCACTATGTGTCATAGGTATCACAGCAGGCGTTGGAGGTCGATCAACACCAGAAACGTTATTTGGATAGCCAGAAAAGATATCAAGGTTTGTATTTGGAGGAGGATCCAAATTAGATACCTGATTATTTGGATTATTCACAATTGACCATATCGGAAAAGTTGATTCACGGGTTAGACCATTCACTTGAATACCATCCCTCTCCATATCTTTTCGAATACTACGAACTACATTGGTCAATAAAACTTGGCGCAAAAAACTTGGGTTCTTCTCATTTTCAGTCTTTTTCAATTTGTCGTAAGCCTTTTCTAACAATTTTTGTCTTTCCTGAACATACTCGGAAGAATGCCGAACCGGTTGAGGCGGGTCTTCATCTTCGGAATCTTCAGGGTGCTTGCGCTTGAGGCCTCTTGGATGGGAGAGGTAAGAAGACATGGCTCCTACATGAATGCTGGAACTCTATAAAAGAAAATATAAAATAAAATATTTCAATAAATTCAACCAAAATAATACAAAAAGTCATTTTTCTTCATCTACTATGTTCTTACAACTTACATTGAACTAGAAAATAGATAATAGGTACTGAAATTTCCATAAATATTTTCGAATTATTGGGAACAGCATATGTTTTCCTCACACACACATTTTAAGTTAAGGTTTCAACAACAGAATACTAATTATATTATTTCATCTATCGCCAATGCAAATAAAAGAAAACTTAGTTCCACCACAAGAGGGAAATATACTGGAAGTAAAAAAGTTTTTACATAGTAATAACTTCTGTATGTTGTTCCTCTTTAATAGCAATCTATTACATGAAAACAGAATAATTTTTTAAAAAACTAAAAATCTTATATAATAATATTTGAGAAAATATGTCCAGGGCAAAAAGTAAAATTTGATGTGAAAAAAATCATTTGCATATTATTATGAATATGCAAAATATATTCTTTCCCCTAACTGAATCAAATAATTTTAATACAACCAACAAGTCTATTCCTTTGCAAGGAGAAAATTAATATAAAGTTGAATTTTTTTTTAAATATATATATATATATATATATATATATATATATATATATTACTATTCTACGTATTTTATAGTTCATACATAATATTTTCCCACGAAATATAAACATTAATCAATGCAAATACTGATATTACAAATAATATATGAAATAGTGCAAAAAGGAGTTTAAATTATACTCCTCTACCAATTAAAATATTTGAAAATTCACTTCACATTAAAAAAAAGAACGATATGATCTTAGATTTTTTTTGTTCGAAAATTCATCCATGTTACTGTGAGTAACTTACATAATCCAGCAATAAAGAAATTGATCAAGATTGCAGATTTTAAGATCGCAAAAATTGGTTTTCTCTCAAAATGTTACAAATCTTTTTCCAAATTATTTAACAAGAAGCACAATTTCCCTTTCAGTTTAACAAATGAAACAGATCACAAATATTAAAAAAATTAATTAAGTTTTAATCAAAAAGGTGCGAGCTAAACTGAACAAATGATAAGAAAAAAAAATTTCCCCAAAATAAAAATAAAAACTGTAAATCGGTTTATTCCTTTTAAACTGAAGAATACATACCATAATTTTCGAAGTTAAATGAAATTAAGATTAACAGACAGGAGATTTATTTCAATAATTGTTCGAAGAACACTCCAACATTCGTTTTTACAAGTATAATAATAATAATTGATGTTCATACTACTATTAAAGTTCATTAAATTCTGTGGCATTCATCACGTGGTTGTATGAAAATCGATTACGCCGCGTTGTGTTCAAAAATATTAGTTCAACCACATATCCCACACGTACTGCCAGATGAAAAAATTAAATATGAGAAGATTTAGTTGGTAATAGAAGAGGAAAAAAAGTGGATTTAAAGAAAAATACAAAATGAAAAATGTGTATCTACCGTAGTAAAACATAATTTAATTTTTAGTTTTAAAGCAGATGTAAAACCTAAAATAAAAAATTTTCCTGCAATGAATCCGACGTAAAACAACAAAAAAAGAATTTAAATGAACAAAGCTAAGAGATAATAGTGTTCTACCACTGGCGGTAATTCCGAACCAGTTGAGAACTATACTTCAAATAGCACCGCACTACATTAATTTCGACACCAAGCCGCGTGTAGATATCATTTTAATTAAATTTAAGGTAACAACAAAAAGTTAAAATTTAAAAGAAAAAAGTTTTAGATGGTCAAAACAGAAAAAAAACTATACTCACCATTGACAACAAGTATTGAAATATCCGAGTATTTTTTTGAAAAGTTCTTTATTTTAATTATAAAAATTTTTATCCCCCAAAATATATATAGTCCCCCCTACACACATACTCTATTTTCTTTTTCCAAAAAAAAAAAAAAAAAAAAAAAAAGCTTTTTTGCCGCAGTGCTGATTTTGCTTAAAACCATAACATTTGAAAATTTCATGATTAAAATAAAAATTTGGAAAAGCCTTTACAGAAGGAAGAAAAAAAATGCTCTAGGCAGTTCAACTTTCTTTTCCTTTATTACTGAATCGATTCATGTAAATAAATCTATGCGTAGAACTTTCTTATTTTACATTAAAATATAAGCAGAAATTTTATCTCAATGCTGTTTTAAATTTTGAATTACACGGAGTAATTTAATGAAAAAAAGCAGGAAAAGTCTTTGATCACTTAAGGAATTAGGAATATTTTTCAAATCTTGTATATTTTGAGTGGGCTTTAAGTAGATCGCGATCAACCTGTGGACCGCATGACATTTTGGGGGGATAGCCTACAGATTAGCAGTTAGTAATAACATACCGAAATATTCAAGATTGGCCGACAGTTTGAAGACTAAGTCTTCCATTGACTATAACTACAAGAATGAATTTTATAGATTAACATGTTTTATTTCTTAATGTACGATAAAATCCGGCGTATTACGCGCACCTGTGTGTATAACGCACACTTATTCTTTCAAGCTGAATTTATTAAATTTTTAGGAATACTCGCACCCCCTTTTGTATGTAAGCAATGCTACTATGTTTTAAAGTAATTGATTCGAGGCATTATCCTAGAATTTTGAAAAAATAGTGTATTTCTAGAACTACAACCTTTGAAGTTAATTAAATATGTCATTTCTTTTAAATAAACAACATTTCGATCTATATAGAAGTCTAATCTTTTTATTTTTGAAGCTGTCTTATACTAGAGGTACAACGCGCATTCGTCAATTTCTATCTTATTTTTTGTGTTAAAAGTGAGTGTTATACGATGGATTTAACGGTATTTTAAATTGTTTGATAATGAATGCGCATTATTTGATATTAATTATATTTGTGGCTGTTATTATTTTGTTTATATCTTCCTTTTTACTTTAAACGTGGTCTTAAAAGTGTAGGTTCTTTTTGTTGGAGCTATGTTCCGTATTTATAATTAAGTTTTAATAAATATTGCACACCTTTTTCTCATCTCACAACATCCTGAAATAATTAAAAGTAGCCCGTACCCCAGAAAGTTTGCCCGCCCCTGTTGTATATAATATAAACACATTAAAAATTATTCTTGCATAAATTTTATAAAGATGAGGAAAAAAATATAGATTTCCATATTTTAAGCCCCACATACTCTATTAACGAGAACAAATCTCCGTTACTCCTGCTTGATTATATGAAATAAAACCTCGTATTTTTTTAAAAAATACAATTTTTTTTTTTTTTTTTTTTGTTTTTGTTTTATGGAAACTAGAACTAATCCCGAACGTTATAACTTTGCACAGTGTTACACAAATCACAAGATTGTTCAAACAACTCTCCCTCGCCCGCGCTATTTAATTAACATTTTCTAAATATTTCATAAATTAAAAAAACGCATGGCTTCAATTAGTTAATTTTTTTTACTCAACGTTTAAACTATTACTATTATTATTTAAACTCACATCTCTTTGTCTATACACATAAAATTTCCAAATTTTGTCTAATTATTTTAAATATTTCTTTCAAAAAATTTTAACCTACATTTTTACAATAAACTTACATAAAAAGACATTTTGTTTTTGTTTATGGAAATATGTTGCATGATTTTATAATTAAAATAAAATACCAATTTCAATAAGCAGTTTCCATTAACAATGATATGAATAATTAAAAAGCTAGGGGTAAAACATCTATATAAGTTGTTGAGTAAAGTTTCAATAATGAGGGGGGGAGATATTTTGTTAAATAACATGAAAGTACAACACACTTTTAGATTCCCTCCTTCCGCAATTAAACATCGGGGTGCTTGCTCTATATTAATTGTTACAATTTCTTACTAGTTCTCTATTCCGAAATGCTGAGTTATTTTCTCGTCAATCATTTTATTCTTATATTAAGAATAAAATGATTGACGAGAAAATTAATGTCTTTGTGGTAAAAGCGTGGGATGCTTTGTACTACATTTATAGCTTTGTACTACATTTTTACACTAACTCAGCATTTCGGAATAGAGAACTAGTAAGAAATTGTAACAATTAATATAGAGCAAGCACCCCGTGCTTTTATCCCAATGACATTAGTTTTATCATCAATCATTTTATTCTTATATTAAGAATTATTTTTTTTTCACTTTTTAGTTCAATTCACTATAAAAGCGTGTTTTTTAGTTTTTTTAAAAAACTATACTTTATTTTTCATTTAGTTCGATCTTCAATAAAAAGCCTGTTTTTTAGTTTTTAAAACAATCATTTATTCTTTGTTGAATTTATCCTTGAGTTTGATATTTGGACCCGGAAATTCTGTGGCTGCTGGAATTAGTCTTGCTCTTCGATGGATATTAATTAATAGGTATGAAAGGCATTCATTCTCTCCGTTTACGGGGCCTCGGATGAGTCTCATATCGTTATATTTCAAAGATCCGTTTCTATAGATAAAGGTCTAACTAATAAAAGTGTGTTAAGAAGAAATATTAAAAGTCAATCGTTTTATCACCTTTTAAATGTATTGCTATAATGTTAATTCGTATCATCACTTCTAAACATATTGCTTTATAAAAATAAAAAATATTTAGCAGTTAGAACATAAATTACTTTTATTCACATGCACAGTCATCCCCCCTTCTCACATAAAGAGCACTTTGTTTTATTTGTATAAGAACAACGTTTTCATTTTTAGGGTTGCACCTTTTTAAGGGGCAAGGTCTTTTAGTCGCCATATCTGGAATTAATCGCCAAATTTGGAAATAGAGTATGGAATTAGTCGCCAAATCTGGAAACGATATAATGAATTAGTCGTCAAATCTAAAAATGCTTAAAATCGCAATTTTTGACCATCCTGATCAGGACAATGGAACAAAATTTTGAAATTATTGTATTGTCATCGGTCCTTGACAAGTGTGCAAAATTTCGAATTAATCCTACCTTTTAAATTGGGTAAAAATCGAGTCCAAAGATTATATTACATACAAGTGAAACTTATAAAAGCGCGTTAAAAATATAAACTAATTTTATATTAAAGAGCGTAAAAATATTTAAAGAAATTCCTCCCCCCTTTTCAGTGTAGCACATTGATTTTTACATATTTCTTAAATATTAATCTACATATTTTAATTTTTCACGTTAGATTAAGAAACCACTTCTAAATACTGACCAACTGTTTGAATTATTCAGCTGTTCATTTTCAAATGAAAATTTAGGCAAATATGCATGTAAAAAATCATACAGGGATTAACATTTTAGTTTGCGAGATTGTAGTGTTATTTAGAATTAAATATGTAAAACACAAAGAACAAAACAGGTAGAGGGAGGGAGGTAAAAACAATATGAAACCATTTCCTCGTTTATATAGATGCCTACAAGGCCCATTCAAACTAACATTTCCGCTCTTTAGAAACGTTCCGCTTCACAAACTTTTTATAAATGAACGAATATTTTCATTTGTAAATACGCAATTCTGTTAATAATAAATTCTTTATTTTTGTAATTTACATTCCATTTGTGCCATTTCAGAACTACGCAAATATTTATATTCAGAAATTTTTTAACATATAATATAGCAAATTGTAATCTATATATAAGTATTCATTTTGGGTAGATATCTCTGGGTAAATTCGTTTAGCCTATCATCTGGGTAACTAGATGTTTTTGCAATATTTAAGAAATTTTTCTTTAGAAAAGTACAACAATGTATCCTTTAGTGTATTTCAACGCGTTAAAAGATAAGCCCACTAACAAATTACGTATAATGTCTTCAGAAATGTACTAAACTTTTAGCATGTGTGTATATAAAACAAATTGAGGAATACTTTCTGTACTTATTAAAACTTTAAAAGCTAGATAATATTTTATTTAAATCTATAAGATTTTCTAAAAATTAAATAAAGTGTGTGTCAAGAAATTACAAGACCACCCGAGAAATTTAGTCTGTTTTTATGATCAGAATCCTAATAAAAAATGCAACGTCAGTATTTTGTGAAAGTATTACCTCCGAAGCAAAACGCAAGTTTAATTGCTTCATCTACGACTTTTTTTTTTTTTTTTTTGAAGATTTCGCTCGACAAAGAATTACCGAATCAATCGACTAATCGTGCGATTTACAACAAATTTCGAGACATGGGCTCTGCTCATTATTTAGCTTAGCTATGCTATCTGATACTGTATGAGCTTTCATTAGATAATGCTAAATGAGACATTTCAGTAGAGGACAAGACTTTTTCTCTTCATCTAAATTGAATAAGGAATAGAGAGCTGAAAAGAAAATTAACGGTTTGCCATGGGCTAAGTCAAAGTCGGGATTTGAGCTCTATTGAAATCCTTTGAGGAAAGGTGTTATGTTGCGATTAAACAGTTAAAAAACAAAGTAGCCGTTGAATAGGAATGACAATATTTCTAAAAACTGAACTAAATCACACGTTACTTCCATGGAATACAGTGTTTGATATTATCAGGAAAAAAATGGAAAACCAATATATTATTTAATATTTTTTTCAGATAAGTCGGCTCATATATATATATATATTTAACAATATATTTTTTCTTTATTTCTAATATTTTTTAACTTCGTTACTGATTATATTCATAATTCTTGAAATCTAATTATAACAGATATGGTGTGATATATTTCAGAGAATTTCCAAAATTAAAATGGTCTTATATAAATTTTTGACGTACTGTATGTTTCCTATTATGCTAAGTATAGTTTCACTGACGTCAAATATTTTTGTAAATGAATTTTTTTTTTAGAAAAAGTTAAATTAAAAAAAAGCTAAATACATTATTTCTTAATGCGAAAATAAAGCATACAAATCATAAAAAACCAATTCTCATTTCAAAGCGCGGAACTGACCAGAACCCAATTTTATTCAACTTCATTACTGACCATTTAAATAAAAAAATGTATTTTTAACTTTTAAAAAATAATTTCAATAAATGTTTTATAATTTAGTCAAAAATATTATTGTCCAACGATATTTGTACAATATTCATTAAAAATATGTCTTTTACGATTCTAGAAAAAAGGAGTAGTAAGAGTTAACCGAGCTTTCTCGGAAAGAGAAGTTCAAAAAACAAAACCGGATTCATATTCTTTGCGCTACCTGGTGGTGATCGCCGAAATCATCAAGTGGGTCACGCTGCAGTGTAACTAGATCGTGGCGCAATGATTACAGGATGGAAATTGTTGGTTCGATAAAGAAAAAGTATTCAAAACCACTCATCGCGCGAGATAGGTCTAAAAGGGATATTTTTTAAGGGAAATAAATTCCAGGGAAAATTATCAACTCGAAAACAATTAAAACTTAAATAACCTTTTTGATAATCTAACTATGACGCTTGAAATTGTCAAAACGAATGTAAATGTCAGTTCAGATCATATGGGATAAGAAAGCGCGTTATTTTCCTTACTCTTTCTAGTTTTTTTTAAAAAAATATATGTATAGCGTCTCATACTAATAATCAACAATAATAAAAAATATTTAATTTATTCCAACTTAATAATCCTCAGACTGATAAGTGGAGCTTAAATAGTATGGTTATTGTTTCCTATGAGCACTGAGAAAAACCCCATTAAAACAAACAAAAAATACGAAAACAAATTTATGTATAAAATAATCGATCGTATTTTATAGATATATTCACTGTTCATCATCATACCTACCGACCACTAAAAGTTTGAAACTCTCCGTCTAATTTTTATCCTCAATTATAATAATAATATACATTTATTATTATTATTATATTTTCCATCTTTCTCTCTAATCTACAGCACTATATTGTGCAGTTTATCTTCATTTAGTATTGTATTCATTAAATAAAATTATTCAAATGTGTGTGTGTGTTATACTTAAAAATAACCATCCAAACTCTAGATTGTTGTTTAAGGTAGCAGTTTTTATACATCAAGGATTGACATGGACGAATTTATTAATAGTGCACTATAAGATCCCTTCACGACTTTGAAAAAACAGCCTTTTAAAAGTCTTATTTAAACAGCAAAACATTTCAAGTTTAAATTTATTTCACTTTCAGATAATATAGTATTGATTTAAAAAAAAGGTTAATTTTAATATTAGTTATAATTAATAAAAGTGTGATCTATTTCAATAAGATTTCGAATAGTCATTATTTTGAGTTGGCATAAGTACACCCCTGCACCCTCTGCCTCACGGGGGCAAAGTCTGAATGCAAACCTTTGTAAGATCCGGCTTGGGGCTCTAATATTCTCCGTTACGCTACTGTAAGTACACCAAAATTTAGTTAATTACAGCGTTCAAATCAGTGGAATCCTATCTCATTGGGGGGTTCAAAACATTTATTTCATTAACAAATATTTAAGGCTAGAAAGACTGAAATTTAGTATATACCTATATTGCCCAGAAGCAAAAAAGAGATCAACGTGTAAAAAGATTTGTTTAACATTAACTTTTACAGTCATATAACAAGTTATTAGTAAATATGAACAATAAAAAAGAATTTACCTCACTTGGAAAAAAAATATATTCTAAAAAATTTTAAGTTGTGCATTGTATGTAATTATGTAATTGTTTTTCTAATTGAAATTAAAAAGCAGTCAAAATGACTTCCTTGGGCAATCTAGAGTTGAATTAAAATGAGAGGGTTCAAAGTATTTTTCTCAAGCAGCAAAAATATCAAGTATTCCAAAAAGTTCCAAGAGGATTCTCATTTAAAAAAATATTTTTCCCTAGTTTCTCTTTTTTTTTTTAAAAAAAAAACATAAATGATGTGTTCGAATTTTTAACACTGAGAATGGTTAATATTTAAACTGAATTTAATAAAAACATGTAACATTGGTGTTCTCAAGCGTAAATATGCTTTAAAGCACACATCCTTGGAAGTGAATCAGTTGTTCCCTCACTAAATTTCATTAACATCTATTATCCCCTTTTAATTGCAGCCAATCGCTTATTTCCAAACATAATTAAAATCTCGCTTTTATTTACAGTTTGGAAAGGCATATAGCCATTTTTGTGATGAGTTCCAAAGTTAAAGTAAACTGAGGTACCTGTACACAGCGACTCTCCGCGTATTGGGAACAACAATGTAGGTCACACACAACTCACGCGCCAGAGATGCTAAGAGAAAATTTTGACTCCTCATTTGCTTTAATGCTGCACGCGAACCATTCGTTTTTATTAATTCAAAGTTTCGGTAGATTTGTTCTTGGTCAGTTTCACCGTTATGGTCCACGAGAGCATGAAGCAAATAAGAAATAATATTTACCAAACGAAAACTTAAATTTTTCGATGCAGTAGAGAAACAAAAATTTTAATGCCAGGCAGATGAAAATAGTATACAGAATATCTGTACAAAATGAGAACATAAATATCTAATGTATTTTAGGAATAATTTAATAGGGTTTGCTTAACAATCCTGCATCAAGTACTGGGTATTACATGCTGCTGCATGAATATATACAGTTTATTTATATATAAATGACTGATATCTCAGTCTTGACACCAAGCATCAAGCGTTCGATTGTGTTGTAAAGCGTTCTTAAGATGTCCGACTGCGTTCGGAAACCGTGATTTTAACAAGGCGCATAAATGGATAATTTTCATATTTAGTGTCACTTAGATTAGAATACATGTATAAAATTGTTTTAAGGACATTTTGGCAAAGAAAAATATTTAAATACAATATTTTGGCAAAAAATTAACTTAGAATAAACTTTTTTTCCAAAATGTTCTCCTTTTGTGAAAAATGCTTCTATTATAATAATATTTTGCATGTATATAGCTCAGACCTCTTTACAGAGGCTCAACTATGATTTTTGAAAAAATTCACATTATTTTCAGTTACAACCATTTGAAATAATTATCGGCGTTTTTTTTTTCTTAAAATTTCTCTCCTCTGTTGAAAAACATGGATAAACCCACTTCTAAGTTACATATTTCAAAAATTGTAGTTGAGCCTCTGTACAGAGGTCTGAGCTATATACAGGCAAAATATTATTATAATAGAAGCATTTTGCACAAAAGGAGAACATTTTGAAAATTGGTCATTCTATGTTCATTTTTTGTCCAAATATTGTATTTTAATAATTTTTTATTGTATTACTATTCTTAAAACAATTTTATATACATTTTCTAATCTAAGTGACAGTAAATATAAATATTATCCATTTATACGCTTTTGCAAAATCACGGTTCCGAACGTTGTCGGATACCTTAAGCATACCTCTTGATACAAAAATAACAGAACTTGAATTTATAAAATGGAAGTATAACTATCTATTTTATGCTACAGACACCCCCTGCCCCAAAGCTTATTTCTACAAAACCCATTTTTAACGGATTTCTGTTCAACAAAATAAATATTATTTGCAAATTTCAAGTCTTTGGGTCTAATAGATTAAGGTAACGATTACGTTTGAAACCGTGGTTTTAAAATAGCGCATAAAAAGATAGTTTTCGTGATATTTAGTGTTACTTAGATTAGAATACACGTATAAAATTCTTTTAAGAATATTATTACAATAAAATATAATAATTTAAATGCAATATTTTGGCAAAAAATTAACTTATTAATTTAAGCAAAAAATTAAATTAACTATTTCTAAAAAGTTCTCCTTTTATGAAAAATTCTTCTACAAGAATATTTTGCTTACATAAAGTAAAGACTTCTCCAGAGCGGCTGGACTAGGATTTTTGAAAAATTCACATTTTCAGAGTTACTACCAATTGAAAAAAATTATCGACATTTTTTTTTCTTAAAATTTCTCCCGTCAGTGTGGTATTAAAATATGGATAAATCCACTTTTAATTTATGTATTTCAAAAATACTAGTTCAGGCCCCTTGGAGAAGTCTTCACTTTAAAGAAGCAAAATGTTATAGAAGCATTTTTCATAAAAGGAGAACTTTTTAAAAAGAAGTCATTCTAAGTTAATTTTTTGCCAAAGTATTGCATTTAGATAATTTTTATTGCAATAATATTCTTAAAACAATTTTATATACATGTATTCTAATCTAAGTGACACTAAATATCATAAATATTATCGATTTATACGCTTTTGCAAAATCACGGTTCCCAATGTAGTTTGCAACCTTAAGTTCTTTTATATTTTACTTTTAAAAGGAAATAGTAAGATTCAATTGAAAAAATTGGTCAAAAATTCTAATAACTTTTTTTTACTCTAAATTATATTCTATATAGTTTTCTGAAATACCACAAAAATTTAAAGTTCTAAGTTGAAAAATTCCAGTGTTATGATAACTCTTTAACAGAGTTCGTTTTTATACATATTTCAATGGAAAATAAATTTAAAAACTGATTTAGCTCAGAAAGAAAAAAATAACTAGTTTATCTTCATTTAAAAGGCTGCTTTTCTCCCCTATTGTGCCGAAAGCTTTGATATTTCTTATAACTATTGATATTAGTACATATAACAGAAGCTGGTATGCATTTTTGAATCAAAGCAGTATTTTTTTAAAAAATTAGTTGAATTCAGAATGTATATTTTTCAAGAACCATTCATTAAAAAAAATACTTTTTACAAATATCAATCATAATAGTGAAAAACCCCATACTAACTTTTGTTACACGTAGACGTATTTGTAAATAAAATTTCATGTGTGTACGTCATTTATTGTAAGAGGAATAACATTTTAAAATCCATAAATTAAAAAAAATTTTCTATACAAATTAAATAACCTTTTGAGGTATTTTAAGCATAAAATCCGTTTAACGTAATGCATATACGTATGGGGGAGGGGAAATGTAAAGAAACTATTAAATCCAAGGGTTTTTTTTAATAAATTGCTCCATGTCCCCTAAATAAGCCTTAACACCAACAATTTCGGAAATAAATATTCCATCTTTAACTTTCATACGGTGAGGAACTAATAGTCTGAATGTAATGTGGACTACGCATGCGCTTTAAACTGGATTTAAGGTATCCGACTACGTTCGGAACCGTGATTTTTCAAAAGCCTATAACTGGATAATATTTATGATATTTAGTGTCACTTAGATTAGAAAATGTACATAAAATTGTTTTAAGAATAGTATTAAAATAAAAAATTATTTAAGTACTACGTTTTGATAAAAAATGAGCATAGAATGACCCATTTTCAAAATATTCTCCTTTTGTGAAAAAGGTTTCTATTATAATATTTTGCCTGTATATAGCTCAGACCTCTGTACAGATGCTCAACTAGAATTTTTGAAATATATAACTTAGAAGTGGGTTTATCCATGTTTTACGACAACAGAGGGGAGAAATTTTAAGAAAAAAACGCCTATAATTATTTCAATCGGTTGTAACTCTGAAAATAATGCGAATTTTTCAAAAATCCTAGTTCAGACTTTCTGGAGAAGTCTTTACTTTATATAAGCAAAATATTATTATTTTAGAAGCATTTTTTATAAAAAAGGAGAACATTTTGAAAAAGGTTATTCTAAATTATTGTTGTACTAAAATATTGAATTTAAATAATTTTTTTTTGTCAAAATGTCCTTAAAACAATTTTATACATGTATTTTAATCTAAGTGACACTAAATATCATGAAAATTTTCTATTTAAGCGCTTTTTTAAAATCACGGTTCCAAACGTAGTCGGAAACCTTAAACTGCAAAACTTTTTAAAAATCTATAATTTTCAACACTACGGAAAGTAATTTAAAATGAAAAAAAAAGAAAGAAAAAAAGAGACGACTTAAATAAAAAAAATTAATTGCAGAAAATTAATAATTTTAATAAAACGAATGGAGGTGCATGGCAGTATCAAATCAAACCGAAGTTGCTCTACCTACATCAACAGAGAAGTAGGAGCTTAACATCTTCACGCATGAGTGATCTCGGAATGCTGCTCGGCCACTCCCCCTCCCGTTAAAAGTTTCTTTATCGAGAGGGAGACAGCATTTTTTTTGTATTGTCTTCCCTCAATTTCTACAGAAAACCACAAGTTTGATTTTGCGGTTAATTTTTTCCCCCTAATTAAAATTTTTTGTGTGTGTGTGTGTCATATTTTTTTATTACTACTCAAAACAATATACCTCAATATTTTTAATAATGACACATGAATATTTTTAAAAATTTGCATTAAAATCATTGTCAGGAATTTAATAAACTTTCAGTAGAACAATGAGAACACACAAGTTTCTTTTTTCATATTTATCTAACGAAATTAAAATTCCCAAAATTCATTTATTTCTTTACATATTTACATAACGTTTTTCATGTTACATTACATCTTTCATTTCAACAAATTTATATGCAAGAGATATCAGTGGCGTACACAAACTTTTCTTATAGCAGGGGAGGGGGAGAGAACATTTTAAAAAACACGTAGTCGAGAGTGCCAAGGGAAATGATGTAAATGCATAAATTTTCTGCTGAAGGGGAAGGTTGGGAATCCTATAAAGCAGCGGTTCTTAAACTGTGGTCCGCGGACCCCTTGAAGTCCGCAGAGCCTTTCTAGGGGGTCCGCGGAGTTTTCATGTAACGTTGTAATTTCTCTCTTTTACACTCTGAAAGGTCTTGTGGAAAAATTGAAAGATGTGCCATATAAAAATCCATATCACTAAATTGTCCCCAATGAAAAAACTCTACTAGAACTTGTACTTTGATGAAGATTAAGAGTTGAGGATGGAGGGATGTGTTCAAAATCTTTGGGGGCCGTGACGTCACGCCGATACATAAAGGAATGTCGCGGCGATCAAACATTTAAGAATTGCTGCTCTATTGTAAAAATTGAAAATTTGTTGGTCTATAAGGAAGGGGAAAGGGATCAATGCTATTAAAGCACTTAACTGTGTATGCTGTTTATACAGTGTTGGCTTAAACGACATAGAGACCCCCCAGGCAGTCGAATACTCGGGGCCCTGTAGCCTAACAATTTTATTACACATCATTTTAGGAATATATTTCATTGCACAAATAAAACAACAAATTATAATCAAATTAAAAATATATAGCTAAACAATAATTATTTATTAGACTCTGTAATAAAAAGCTAACTCTTACAATAAAAAATAGCTAAATATTTGGTTTTCTCAATTTTCGGGGGCCCCTAAAAACCGTGGGGCCCATAGGCAATCACCTACTCCACCTAATGAGTAATCCGGCACTGCATTTAGATATAGAGGAGATACATTTTCTAAACGAATTCCTTCAAACTTATAATTGGGAGGGATCTAAGAAAGCATTTTTATCTGTTCGACGGTATACAGTTTACGAGCAAAACATGAAGATATTAAGTACCCTTAGGTAATGTGATTTATATGTTTAAAAACAAAACCTAACATTACGCGCGACTTCTTTTAGAATTTTTAAAGTATAAGAATCTCGTAGCACATGACATTTAAAACTGTCTTACAAGATATAGAAGCTAGAATGTTATAAAAACATTATATCTTAAAAGCAGTTTCACTGGGATTAGCAGATGCATTCAAAAATAATAAGCACACCCTTTATTTTTTATCTGAAGTTCATTTTAAGACAGAGAAAGCAGGCTTTTTTGAATGTGTGTATATGCCAGTATGCCATTAACATGTCTTCACCCACTTGGCTGAATTTCCAACAACAAGATATCTTGGCAACATGGCAAAAACCTTAGGATAAAAACACTATTTTAGTGTACGGATGCATCCAAATAATAAAATCTGATGTCTCCAGAGATTTTTAAAACCTAAGAATTGAAACTGTCGCTTTTAAATCATATTTTCTCATCTCAGCATGGTTTGTGCATAGTTTGACATTTTTTTTTCTTATATAAATTTTCAAATTTATTTATTTAAAATCTTATGCCTGGTTTAAAAAATTAAAATTTTTGGCCATAAGATATATAAAAAAAGACCCTTAAACACTGGTGTAGCTAGACTTGAGTGGGCCCTGTATCAAAATTCCTTAGAGGGCTCTTTCTTTGGGCCCCTTAACATTGTTTCTTTTGCTTATGCAAGTGGGGGCCCTGTATCATTGATACGGCGGTAGGCTACGCCCTGCTCTTAAATCCTTTTTAACCTAAATTTCCTATTTAAAATCTACACAAAATTTAACCCTTTTCTAAGTCCCCAAGTAATAAAGCATGTAAATTGTACTTGTTTTTTAATAATTCCAAATAAAATTTCAAAATTTACTCGAACAGAAAAAACTATAGTAATACTAATACATGGATTTATAAAACTTCAAATATCATAAATTTGTTAATTATTTAATACAATTTCATACTTAAAAATCAGTAAAATGTTCAAATCTCTTGGCAAAAAAAAATAAATAAAATAAAAAAATCTCATCTAAATAATTACAGTAAGTTGCACACAGTATTTATAATAGATTCCCAAATCTACAAGTAAAATTAATTAACAAAATAATAATATTTGATAGTATAAAATGTTACAGGAATTCCAAATCAATATTTTTATTCATGTTATAAAACGTTTGTCGAAATATTACAGACAGGAATCACAAAATAAAAAAACATAAAGAACCAAAAATTAAAAATTCCAATATAGTTTAAAGCATTTATATTTAAAATGCCTTTTCTAGAAATTGTTTTAAACTGTAACAATTAATATAAAATAAAATATCAAGTTTACAAAAAAATTCTATAAAAATAAGAACTCTACAATATCGTAAGTAAATGAGAAAAAGTCTCATTTGCAATTTTATTAACAAATACGACTGTCGGAAAAAATGAAGAAATAAGATAATAAGTACGGATGGATTTTAGAGAAAAGGTCAATGCCACGGGCGTCTGGTTCGCGAACAGTTGGGAGAATACAACATTAACTATTGGAGCGGGTGGCGATGACTTCTGCGCATGCGCGGGATTCGACTGGAGCTGCGAGAATCCAGCAAAATGGAAAATTTTAAGCGTTTCAGAAATCACAAATTTATCATGTTTATTTCCATCCTCCTACATAACAAAGCATCAAATCTTGGTATTTTTTTGATCTACAACTAAGCCAGAGATAAGGAAACACTTAAGAAGTAATTAATGAACGATGCACTTTCAATTACTCATTTTCAAATTACACATCGTTAAAATAAAGATTTTTATCTGAAAACGAAACTAAATCCTCAAGCAAATTGGGGGGGCGAATTCATTAATATTACATCCAGTACAATTCGTATCTATAGAGATTTAGGGATTCGTATTTGATTTTAAAAACATTGAAAGAAAGTAAAGCTTTATAAATATTATACAGCGTAATGTGGTCGTAATTAAGTTTTTTTTCTAATAAATGCTCTTCCGAACACTATTTTAAAAACAAAATAACTGTTGGAGGCAAAATCATTAACTGAAACAAATTACATGAATGAAAATACTGCTCTTTATTCATTAAAATATCTTGAAAATATACAATATATTTAAAAATGTGGAATCCATTCATTGCTTCTTAGCAAACAAAGTTTATGGACATAATAGTAACTATATTCGTTACATTCATTTTGCATAATACAAAAATCTGATGTCTTAACAGAAGATTACCATTATTAAATTCGTTTTCATTTTAAGATAAATAATGATTAGGTTATTTAACTTCGATTAAGTATCAATATTTACATATCACAGCACAATATTAATGCTTATTACATATTTAACACTTAACAAATTCAGCACAAGTAAGCAATTATGACCGATTTCATAGTACAAGTCACTGAAAATAACAAATACTACAAATATTTATTTTGAGTGTATAATAGTTTCCTACGGAATTTTCACTTTCTATTTGTTTCAAATTCAAGACATTAATTCTCAAAATTCTAGGAAACATTCAAATTATGAACAAATAATGAAGAATTTGAATACTTCTCTTAAAATTCATAAAAATAAAAGTTAGTAGTCCCATTACAAATTTTCCCCCTAGATAAAAGAATCATCTACATTAAGGATGAATAATGATTATTATATTTAACAATACTTTTTCTCTGTATTTAAAATGGACAATGAAATAAATGTATTGGCTAAAAATATTTTGCACAATATGAATAAAAAACTTGCTTAACTATTGAAATTTTTCTAGCAAAATGCATCTAAATTACCCTTTATTTTTTTTTTAAAAAAAATTCTAGTACAGAAGCACATTTAAAGTTTTTAATTCCTACACCAAATTTAATTATTCAATGATAGCTAATGACTTCAGAAAAAGTTAACATTTTTGAAAAAAATTGAAACAATTCTCAATATACAAAGGGCATATATAAATATATATAAATAAAATTTTCACACATGAGTTACAGAACAAATGTCCAACAAGATTTCAACAAAGTATCTGCTTTCCAGCAATAATACACATATTTATCTTTTTTTAAGAAATTATTTTAAAATTTTTTCCCCAAGCAAATTTTAAAAATTAAGCTTTTTATTTATTTTTAAAAAATTTTTAATAAAGGTGTTTTGCAATTATTTATTCTATTTCAATACTTTTCATTCACATCTTGCAAATGTGACAATTACTATTCAAAGGGTTTTAAGCTCTTAAATTACAAACAATTAAAATTTGTGTAAGTAATAGTCAAATAATTTTTTTTTTCAGAAATTTCCCGTCAAGGGAAAAAAATTATTTCACTGCTTACTTACACAAATATTAACAGTTCACTCATTCAATGAAATTTAAAAAAACAGTTCCTAAAATTTAAAGTTGAAATATTTAAAATTAAATATTCTAGTTACCCAATAAATGTTCTACCTACAATTTTTTTTAAAATAACAGATGATTTTTATTCAGATTCATTTTTTAAATACATTTTTTATTACATTAGTTTGGGACATCAATAAGAATAACAAATAAAATTGAGTTTTAATTAATATCACTTTCAGATCAACTGCTACATATTTATAACTTTTCTTCAAACACAATGAATTTTCTTCCAATACATCATAATACATGGAATGCTTTATTTTAAAGAACATTTTTTTTTAAATATTTGAGAACAAATTTTTTTTAAGTAATTTTTTTTACAAGATTTTTGCAAAGCCGGCTTCAGATTAATACACATGTATTTGACAGTTTATCACAGACATTAAGTTTGGTTTAATATTTATACAATAAAAGATGGATCGCATTTTATTTACAGTGTCTCCTATTGTAATTTACAAACTTCATTTGACAGTCTGTTATCAAATTTCACAATGTTTGTACCTAAAAATTCCAGTCCTACAAACACAAGGACTGAAAGCATTTAAATCCTACATTTTTCTTTTTATATCACAATGTTATTTGCGTAAATAGTCAGTTTTAAATACTAAATTAGTAAACGCAGTTCATTTTATTAATCCATCCCTTCGGCGCAGGTAATGTCAGCAACAAGGCTTTCTGGAATAAGAAATTTTAGCATTAAAACTTCAAGCATAAAAAAAATACAACATTTCTATGCTTAAGTATGCTAAAATGTTTCAACTATCTTTTTTTTTTCAAAACATCCTGAGGAAAAAAAATAAGATAAAAGAAAAAAACTGTATTTTCATTGAAAATAATTGCTACGGACAAGCATAAATTCATAACTAAAATGTGCACAATAAAGGGCAAATATTTTCTACAATCAATACATACACATTGAAACACAAAAAATAACCATAAAAATCATTCAGAATATTCAATATTTTTTATAAAAACAAATTGAAGGTAAATGAATGACTTCAAAACCAATACCAATAGAAAAATATGTATTAGCTATAGCACAAATTTTAAACAAGTTATCTATAGCTAAGCATTCATCAAGAAAAGCATAGCCAAGTCATTTTGGTAAAACTAAAATGAACCCAGTAAAATAAAAAAAAAACATGGAGATGTATAATCCAGTATACAAATATGAAGATAATTCAGCTCTTTACAATACATCGGTAAAAGAGAAGTACTGAAAATATATAATGACATTTTATTCAAAACATTGCTAAAACAAAGTAAAAACCAAAAAAATGTCAATATAATAATCAACCTTTAATTAAAAAAAGTAGTTTAATTGTAAAAATTTGTGAGCATTATAGAAAGTAAAAATTAGACAATTCTCGTATCTGAATACAAACAAATTCCACAAATTATTTTAATAAGTTCTGCAGGGGAAAAAAATGCTTAAGATTTTTTAAATTTGTAACACTATTTTTAAAATAATTATATATAATCTTATAACTTTAAATTAACTCTAATGATTTCAACCAAGACAAAAAAAGAAAATCCACAAAAACTCATTAAGGAAAACCAATGATGTAATAAAAAAATTCCAATTAATAAAAAAATTCAATGTGAAGGAAAACTATAATAGGATAAATCAGATCTTAAATAAAACCCAATGACTTCATTTTTAACCATAATAATTCATACAATCTTTAAAAAAAAAAATCAAGTGAATTAACAATCCTCTAAAAATCTTAGCTAGAACAATTTTATCATTTTTCAGGAAACAATGCCAGGAATTTATTAGCCATAAAGAATATCAAATAATTTTTTTTTTTTTTAAAAAATCAGAATTATGAGCAAGTTAAGGCAATATATAGGAAAAAGAAAAATGTTCAGCTCAATGGGATGACGAAGTTTATCGTGAAATTGGATATCTTATTAACAGAAGAAATATGAAAGCATTTTTTTCTCTTGAATACACTAAAATTCTTGTTACTAATGTGAAGACGTAAAAAGAACTGAATACCCGATTCTTAATGCTTTGAAATATCGAAACATTAAAATTCAGTAGACTTTTATGCTAGAAACTTAAAGTAGTTGTTAATTACTAAAAATAAAAAATAATTGCTTAACATCTTCGCAGCAGATTCAAAAATTTCGAAATAAACGGGATCGGAAAAATGAATTAAAAAAATTGAATAATCAGTAATTAGAATATGTAAAGCCAATTAGAAAACTTTATTTCACATAAAAAATCAGTGAGAAAGATTAATTATATACTTTCAGATACAAAAATTAATTTAATCACAGAAAAAGTTTTGCACTCAGCCATAAAAAATGGTGCAAGAAATTAAGTTGTTGCCATCTTTTGCATGATATTCTTTGTTTCATGTCGTAGCGAAACCAAAATCGTAATATATTTGGATGGTAATAACTAACATTTTTTAAAGAAATTAATATAATTTATGCTTGTATTAAATTCTTTTGAAATTAACTTCGCGGCTTATAGACAGACGATCGATAAGTTTCTTCGAACAGAACGATCCGGTACCTCCGACCAACCCGGTTCGATCGATAATGAAGAGAGGAAAATAGAACAAGATAATCTTACTAAAGAATAAAAGTTTCGAGGAAAGGTATTTGATCGACAACGGATAATACATCTATAAAAACTTAATAAATTCTGGCTAATTTAGCAGATGAGAAAATTAAAAACTGAAATAAAATGGCTAATTTTTAAACTTTAAAAAAAAACACCTTTCTTCGTCTCGTTATTAATCAATATCTGCAAGATAAAAAAATTATTGCAAAATTTAAAAAAATTACGAAATACTTTTCCTTTAATTTCAATTCATATAAAAAATTATTTTTTCTAAAAAAAAAAAAAAAAAAAAATAGGAGACAGTTAATTAAGAATATCTGAAATAATATAATATATTAAGAATATTATATTATTTTGAGATCTTTAATTACATAATTTTTTCAAGGCACAATTTAAAAAAAAAATCCAGATTTTAATATAATAAAATGTAAATGAATGAGGAGATAATAAGAACAGAATAAATCATCTAACATAAATCATTATAAAATTGTAACTTTATCAGTTTCAATTGACTTTGAAGGGATAGGATACATATAAAAAAACAATTATACAAAAAAATTTTAAAAAAAAGTTTTGATTATTATAAATCAAATAAGATAAGATTTCATATATTTTATACACTAAAATTTCACAATAATATAACTTTTTAATCATAAAATTAAATTTTACTAGGAATTTATTAAAAATTGCAAATGACAAAAGATTTTTATTTTTTAACTCTAGCTACAAGCATAAAACAAACCTTTGAATACGTAGATGTTTTTAAATCAGTTTAAATTAAACTTTTCCCATACAAGATTAATTATAACAATACTTTTACAGTCATGCCTATGACTAGATGCATTTTTTTTCATGTTTAAACACTTTCATTCCTTCTATATTTTTTATGATACAGCACTCTTCTGAGATATAAAGAATAAATCTTCCATAAAATATAGAAAAAATTGAAAATTAGAAAAATAATAATTTAGTAAAATTTAAAATAATTTTAAAAATATATAGAAATTTTTAAATAAATATATAAATGAATAAGGTAACAATTCTTTAGAAAAGATGAAATAAAAATATTAAAAGTTTGTTAGGAGTAACAAGTGTTTACAAAAATACCTATAGATTAACTAAAATAGGGAAAAAATAAAGTAAGAAAATAGCATTTAAAAAAACCAGCAGCTTTAAAAAGTTTTTATAAAAGCACTTTTTACATTGATTTGCTGATACGTACAAATTAATTTTTATTGTTCATTTGACCAGATATCAAACTAGAATATTTGAATAGAGACATGTGATTAATAAAAAAAAGTGGCAGCTCATTTGGGATATGACAATTTAACTTACCAATTTAATTAAAATTTAAAAAGAATATTAAAAAATAATGTTATTCTGAAATTGAAAATTAGTTGGGGCACATCATGATAAAATATTCAGATAAACTTTTAGATGAATACTGATAAGTAACCTAATTTCTTGACTATTTGATAATGACAATATTTTTAAAATAAATATACAAAGGTTCATGCTTAAAAAAATTCATTAAAATAAAAAAAAAATTATTTTTAGTTTTGTGGTTTTTAGAGAAATGTCATATTTCATTAGTCCTTTGTTATATAAGTTTGTATAGGTTCTTAAAGTGTAATAATTAAATTTACTCATTAAGAAAGAAAATTTGAATTAATTTCCATTACATTTATGATGATTTAAACTAATTTCACCACCAGAAATACTACCAATACACGTAAAAATATAACCTCCTATTATTGTACAACTGTCAACGTATTTTACAATATTCAATAGTTTACATCAATTTTTTACCTAAAATTAACCAAATTAATAAGTAACAGGAATTTTGAAAACTTGAAATATCTTTCAAGTTATTCTGTTTTTCTCAAAAGGCAATTGCAATATTGTTTTCATTACATTATCATTTTTTGCAATATTATTAAGTAAAAGAGAATGTTAATATTAATGTATTAGAACTGATTAATAAGATAAAAAATTAAATCATAATTCCAAAAATTACATTAACTGAATAATTTGATGTCATTATAGAACTATACAAGAACTACTGGTATAAATACTTTAGTTCAGAAAATTCAAAGTGAAAAATTCATCTGAACAGTTTCTCATTATTTCTACATAACATGAAAACTTAAGGGACCAAATTCAATACATAATAGCACCTATTACTGGCACAGAGGCTCCTCAAGGGTTAGATCATCACTATTGCAACTTTCATGACTTTTTGAAGGTTTATTAATGTAACACTACACACAACAGAAGGGCTACTGGCAATGGATGTCCTAATTTTGAACCATGAATGGAGTTACATGTAGATTACCCCTGAACAGGTGGCACCTTATTCACAACCATGCCAACTTGAGGACTTTGAATCTTTTTTTCTTTTTTTTTTTTGTGAACTTGGAACTAAAATCTGATAACATTCATGACCTACCAATTTGGTTAATATCACTTTAAATCGAAATTTAAAACCCATCAATTTTTATTATACATTGAAAAATGCTAATTCACAAAATTTTAAAAAATGAAAGTCTGAGGTTAGGACTCTCATGCAAATTAACAGCTGCTACACACACACATATTATATATATATATATAAAGAATTGCATATTATTCCAACTTGGCAATAATACATACAATTTATTTTATATACATACGTAACCCATATTATAATATGCTTTAATTATTAAATGAAAGTAATTTTTATGTTAAAATATTTTTTTTCAAACAGCCAAGTGATAAATGTTTTATTAAAGAAAACATTACTACCACATGATTACAACGTACTCTCTCTTTCCTATCTATCATCAAATAAATTCCTTTACTGGATGGTAATTGAAAATAAAAAAAAAATCTCTCTGCTGAAATATTACCTAAATGAAAGATTTGGTGAAGCCTGAATTTCTGACTGTTAACTATTGTTACAAATTAAGTTAGAAGCACAATTAATTCGTTATTAATGTTCGAAATTCATTTAATATCTTTATCATTATTACGAAATGATACGTAATGTCGTTACGCAACTGAAATAGTTATCAATTTTTCCAGTACTGTTGATAATGAAAATGAATATGTAAAATAACAAACGGAGCTAGGTTCAATTTTACAAATGATACAGAGGATAAATTTAGAAAACTTAGTCATTGCTAAAAACGCAAAAACTCGTCCAAAATTCACTTCTAACTTTGAAGTTCAAGACTTTCCTCAACCAACTTTACATTTGGAAAGAGTACGTGCTGCCATCTACCGACAACTAGGTTATCTTCTGTATTGCGCACATTCAAAGTTCAAGATAAGTTTTAATTTTCACAAAATAAGTTTAATTTCAAAATATGTTAAAAGATAGTACAAAAATAATTACATAAATATCAGAATAATAAATATCAGTAAAATGAAATTTTATAACCACACTTTAATTTTAAAAGACGCATTAGAAGTTTTATTGACATTATGTCAAAATTTTTGTAACATAACTTAATGGGATAAGGCATCAATAATTGTAACTGAAAAGAGAGATATATTAAACAAATCTTTTATATATATAAATATACAATGCGCGAAAACACAAGAGTTACGTACAACATATAGTAAAGTAATATAATCATTTGTTTCTTACATGTTGCAATACACATGCACTTTATATTTTACTATTATTCGCAACGTTTACCTTCAAAGATAAGTTATGAAATCAATTTATATTTAACTTCGATAATATCAAAACAGATTAAAACATATCTGTCAAACTAATACCTCAAATATTTTAGAAATGCGTCGAAAAAACTACAACACTTATTTTTCATTATTATAATTAATAAAATATAACTTGACATAACACTGCTTAAATTTCTACTCTATTTACGGACTTCAATTTATATAGTGTAATAATTCATTAATTACAATCAACACATGTTTTTTGAATAAACATGATAACCATTAAGCATTTCATGTCGAATGCAGCGAATCGTTCATCCTAAAAGGGGAATTACATCATTAAACATTAAAATAAGTAAATAATTCGACTATCTAAAACTTAAAATAATTGATAGTTAAAATGTTATGGAATAAAAGTAGGGTCAAATTCAAAATTACCTCGAAATCAGTTTTATGGACGGGACAAACTTCTACACCCATGCCATCAGTGTGTGGGCCAAAGCCTCTCCAAATTCGATCGGAAGATTTTGGAGAATCAGCAGGGCTATCGGACACTACTAGTCAGCTGTATGACAGTCCAAATATGAAACTCATCCTTAACAGCATTAAAACATGGCGATCAGAGAGGAGCAAAAGTTCACTACGTACGTCCGGAAGATCTTCACCAACCTTACTGAAATATCAGTACTCCTTGCAATATAAGGTTGCCAGCTTCTTGTTTTAGGTTCGCCAAGCAGCATGTTTTTGAAATTCCCTTTCTCCCTAACTCAGACACGGAAAATTCCCTATTGTGTCAAGCATAAAAAAAAACTTCCGTGGTAGGCGAAAATGAAAAACGTATATACGTTTTCGGCTACGATACACGCATTCGGGATGGCGTCGATTGGTCATGAGGTTTTCTGTTAGTTTTATCGGGAAGAATTTAATATATGGAGAGGAATGTATTAATGTAGAGAAATTGTATGCAATAATGATGCATTTCTTTTACTTATTTTACTGTTACAGTGGTGCACACAAGGAGGGTGTCCCAGGGGTCCAGACCCCCCCCAAGCCCTTTATTTTTTTCCCTATTGATTATAATTTCAAGTATATAATACGTAAAATTTAATTAAATATTTGTTTTTAATATAATTTTATTAATTAATACTAATTATTTATTCAATAATTAGTTTTTTGCTGTTTTTTGTTTCCAAAAATCGACAAAATCAAAAGGAGCATGATACAACAATGGTGGACTTTTGACCCTGGAATTTTTTAAAGTTTAAAAAAAATATATTCAGGACGGTTAAGATAAAGAGCAGTGTATACTTAATCGTTTGCGTATGACAGCACTATCAAATTTCAACAATGAGTAACGAAAAATCCATTTAATAGGAACACCGTAATTTTCAAGAAAATGGCATCTCTCTCTCTCTCTGTAATATTTTAAACATTATTTGATCATTGCATTATAATATTATACAAACATTATTTGATCATTGCATTATAATATTATACAAACATTATTATATTATCTGTATCTGTAAACGTGAAAAAAATGGAAATAATAATAATAATTCATTCTGTTTTAAATTTTCACCCCAATAAATGTTTTTTTTTTTTTTTTTTTTCAAATCTGATATAGAAGTACATATTTTTATGTGCGGCCCGCGAGACTATGTTTTTTCGAAGTGGCCTGCAAGGTCATTTGGGTTGGATACCCCTGAACAAGAACGTTAGCATTGTTGTGGTAGAATGAAAGAAATTTATTACAGCATCACGAAAAACTTTTTTTTATAGAGATAACCCCGTTGTAGTTAAATCAAAATTATCTCAGATTCAATGTTCTTTCAACGAGTGCAGGTTTAAGCATTGGACTCTTGGGGGGCAGCCAGGGACCTGGGGCCCTTCCAAGAGCACCTCCTTGGATCCGCCAGTGCCAAGGGGGGGGCATAGATCTTCTGCATCCAGAGCCTGAAATGAGCTTAAACCGGCAATGCTTTTGCATTACACATCAAGATATGCTGTGTAACTGAATATAAAATCTGTGGTTAATGTGATCGTGAGGCTTTTAAATACTATTCGTACGCTTATTTACATACAAAATCAAGATATTTTTTTTCAGTCTATGCAATCTGAATACTTCCAATTAATGTAGCACATCGGAATAAAGTGGCATATAATGCAGAATGCGTTTTCAAGTGAAGTTGTCATTTTTCAATGAGAAACAGTGTTCTACGGAGTGCGAAATGTTGGAAGATAGAGCAAGAATTTCGAACTTGAATATTAAGACGCAAGGGAAAAAATCAATTTATCGACAATATCTGTGTGCTCTCCTCTCAAAGGTTTTTGAACTGAAGCTTGATCTGATTGTTCGGCAGCTAATTAAGAATGACTTGTATCATTTCTCGAGGTTAAAATTCAGTACCTTGAGTAAATGAAAACAAGCTTAAGAGATAGCTGACTGAGAAAACTGTATGTTTAATTTTAATGTAGAATTTTCAATGGTATTCACACAAAATTAGATATTTTCAAAATGTTTTTCAACGTTAATTGTAAGAATAAATTTGTACTTTTTTTCAATAACAATCGTCTCAAGTAGTTATCTCAATATTCCAAAATAAGACTTTCAAAAATCGTTATCTGAAGCAAGTTTCTCAAATTATATATGTGTTACTGCTATGTTTGCTTCATCTTATGTATATATAGATAAGTGTTTTCTATCATGAACCTTAGAAACAGTTCTACTACGCTTCTGTGCATTTAAAATCCTTTGAAATGCATAGTGCTTGTTCATTTTGGTGAAAACTTCAAGAGTGAACTTGGTTCATTTTCAGCCATTAAAAGAATTAAAAAATGACCATTTTCCGAAATAAATTCATTTCACGTTCAAACTAATTTACAATTACAGTAGAACGTCGCTTGTCCGAACATTTATTATACAAAATATCAAATATCCGAAAAAGTTTTTTTTCCCCGTCAACTAAATATACTGTATATGAATACGTTTTCGAACAGTGGAATGCTCAACAGTTGTTTCGCGTGAGGCCAAAAGTGACGGGAAAACCCAAGGTCTGGGATATTTGAGGAATTTCAGTTGTGTGATTTGGTAAGCATCTGAGCGGAATATTAGGTCAGTTTGTTTCCAAATGAGGGGGTGTATACGTGCTCTTTTATTGAGTTGTGAACTGCTACGGCTTCGAATTCAAAACGGAAGCGCAACGTCTTGAACACAGAAACAAAACTTGAAATATTGAGCTGTCTCGAGAAGGGAGAAAGTCGAGCGTCTTTAGCACAGTTTTATAATGTTGGATAGTCAACAATTTCTGACATTAAAAAAAGGCCGAGAAACTATCTTAAATTTTGCGTCAAAACTTCACTCAGATGATGGCTCGAAAAAAAAGGAAAACTGCTGACGCGTTTTCTGTGTTAGAGACAGCTATGTAGCGATACGAACACAATCAGAGTGCTGTCCTACTCAACTACTGCTACTCAAGAGAATCAGAGACCTTGCAGCGAAAAAACGAAGGTGTACAATGGCACAGCGAAAAAAAAGTGATTATTTTCCGTAAAATTGCGACATTTTGCACCAATTTTGCTTTTTCTTCAAGCGCGTTTCCCGCGAGAGATGATTTTCAATATTCGTATAGTGTCCGGTTTCATATACTGCATGGATCGCATTCGGTTTTCGGTTATCCGAACAATCACGTAACCGAAAGGTGTCCGGTCCTAATTCATTCGGATAAACGACGTTCTACTGTACATGTAATCCTAGTTCTACAAAAGAATATAAACGAGGCGATAAAAATCATATCAAAGGTAGTATTCGTTTAGATTTATAGTCATGGAGCTTTGACTTGATTTTTTTGAAGTCGCATACTAAAGCAACTCAAGGGCCATTAGCGACGAACCTAGTATTTTGAAATTCGGTCAGATTAAAAGAACAACTTGAGAAGTGTTACCCCACTCCAAACTTCCACATCACAATAAAATGAGAACTTTGCCTCGATATATTTTACATGCATCAATCCCTCTACACCTCGGATTTAGTTATGAGGTGAATTTTTTGAAAAAAATTGTCTTTTATTTCTATTTAAATCTTTTGAATTACGATTAAATTGAAATTATGTTGAAATGAATAAATATATTACTTTTATTTATGAATCGCACAATTGCAACAAACTGTAATTTTATTTATAATAAATTTTAGTATAAATAAAATCTGAGTTTGAGACTTCTGTAAATTCATAGTGATATTTAGCAATTCAATTGTCACTACGAGTGCAGCCTATCATTATTTTCTCGTACTTAGGGATGAAATTGCCACGATGAGTCATTCCTAATTTAAAGCGAAGGGGTTTAAGTATTGTTATCTAATTCTCTCTCGTATAACACAATTTTATTTCCTCTCAACAATATTTCTTCTTAAGGCATCCGACTACGTTCGGAACCGTTATTTTAAAAAAGCGCATAAATGGATAATTTTCATGATATTTAGTGTCACTTAGATTAGAATACATGTATAAAATTGTTTTAAGGACATTTTGACAAAAAAAAAATGATTTAAATACAATATTTCGGCAAAAAATTAACCTAGAAAAACCTTTTTTTTTTCAGAATATTCTCCTGTTCAAAATGCTTCTATTATAATAATATTTTGTCAGTATATAGCTCAGACCTCTGTACAGAGGCTCAACTATGATTTTTGAAAAATTCACATTTTCAGAGTTACAACCATTTGAAATAATTATCGGCGTTTTTTTCTTAAAGTTTCTCTCCTCTGTTGCAAAACATGGATAAATCCACTTCTAAGTTATATATTTCAAAAATTGTAGTTGAGCTTCTGTACAGAGGTCTGAGCCTATATACAGGCAAAATATTATAATAGAAGCATTTTTCACAAAAGGAGAATATTTTGAAAATGAGTCATTCTATGTTCATTTTTTGTTCAAATATTGTACTTTAATATTTTTTTTATTGTAACACTATCCTTAAAACAATTTTATATACATTTTCTAATCTAAGTGACACTAAATATCATAAATACTATCCATTTACACGCCTTTGCAAAATAACGGTTCCGAACGAGTCGGATACCTTAAAGTATCAAAGAAAAAAAATAATGCTTTTACAAAATCTTCTCGATATTACTTTTCAAGTTTCAAACATAAAAGGCTAATATTTAAGTTGCAAGTAATACCTTTTCCTTTAAAGGAATTAATTTTGATTATTTGCACGAGACAAAATTAAATGAAAAAAAAAATTCTGAACTACCATTAATGTTAGATGTATTTCGAATGAAAATTACTCTAAATCAATCTTACGGGAAATAGTAAACCATACAGATATGACTAGCTTAAGGCTATATAAAGACTTATACAATGATAATTATTTTGGACATAAGTATATTTAGAGAAACATTTATCACTACAAGTCAAAATTAATAAGATGGCATCCTAATGTCGATAGCGAAAACACGAATAACTCAAGTATAAAAGCAGTATTGATGAATAAATCAGCATAAGTATCCCCTTCTGTTTCTTTAGATTCAAAATAATCAGAAATTTACATTTCATTTATTTTCTTAATTCAAAAGAGAAAATGACGGACCTTTGAATTCAACAGAACACCTGAGAACTATATATGAAAGCACGACTAAAAACTCGTTTGTGCCCTAAATATACGCAATACTTGAAGATTTACAAATAATACTATGTAATCTTTTAACTTTTACTTTTTATACATGTAATTGAGATAGATTACAAGTTTTTCTTAACAAATAATATCGAAAAACGAATTACTTCATTTCATTATTTTAAATTAAATATTCCATATAAATTTAAATTTAACTTAATGCTATTAATTTTAAAATTCCCTTTAATATTACTTCTAAAACTATGTATATAACATATTAAGAAAACGCGTCTTCATCATCAGTTCATACAATTCTCTTTAACAAACAATACTTCGATTGTTAGACCAATACGACATATTTTGCCTTTGAACAGTTCCTGGAGAATTATCGTGCCCTCCGATCACAGAGGGAAAATTCAACAGAAAATTCCCTACACGGCGCTTCCCATCATGCAACATTTTCTAGCCAAGGCTTTCCTGTTGTACCGGTACGTATTTGGCGCCAAATCTTAGGAGGAAAATGGCATAGTCGTTTCTGCGTCTTATGTCCGGCTAACTTACTCAGCTCTATGCTGACGCGGTTTGAGGCACGTTCAGAGAAGTGGGAAGTTGGTTAGAAAGAGAAAGAAATAAAAAGAAAATCCCGTTAACTTCGTTTATAGCTTGGACGGAGCAGAGCAACAAGTGGAATCATGTAGAAAGTGTCGTCGGTAGGAAAAGATTAGGAATGTTTTTGAAGATCTCAAATAGCCATCCATTAATGCGCAGGAATAATAGTTTATAAACAACTATGAAGAGATCCCTCCCTTCTTTGCAAATAAATTCAAATATTTCTCTTTATAAATAAAATTCACATTCGATTCGAACGAGTATTCATTCGTTCATGGAAAGAATTATTGAAACATTTCATACACGTTACCGTTGTTTAACCATTACAATTTATTTAATTCGTTAAGTTTAAAAATAGAAGCTCGCTTATGACAGGAAAAAATTGACAACCCAAACATTATAAATGATCTCAATAGGTTTTTAAAATGTTGAATGGAAAAAAGGAAGAAATGATTAATGTACAAATAAATCACAATTAAAGCATATAAAACTTTATTCTACAAAAAAAATCAGTTTTATTTATTTATTTTTTTCTATTATGAAAATATGATAGAGTGGTTGCCTATTGAGTGATTAAGACGTCAATAGGAAATTACTCTCGATTTCACGGGTAAAATCGAGGATTATTTCTTAGACATATCGCAACCAGACTACTATTGAAAAAGACAGAATATATATGGAGAAAATTCAAAGTAATCGATTAAAAATTTAGATATTTTTATATTCATCTTTTAAGTCGTATTATTAGAAATAAATTCCCCTTAATTATGCCTTCGTTGTCAATATTCCTTTTCTTTACATTGATATCTGAATCTTAGCGGTAGTTTGATAGAATGACTTAAATATTACTGAAATTACGGCTATACATACTTTCTAAATTTCAGAAAGTCAATACAGAGACAGATTTATTACAAGACGAAATTTTAAAAAAATAAATGTAAAATCAAACTTAAGAGAAAAAACAAAAGTAAATCTCATATTGAGTTAAACAAAAAAGCAATTTGCATTTAGTATTCTACTCAGAAATTAAATTCAAGAAAACTACCTCGATTCCATAGTTCTTGTGTTCTAAGTCAAATTTATGTCAGAGACAATCTACATTGATGGTATTTTCACCTTAAAAACTGTGATTCACAGTATTAATTCTCTGTCTTGATTGCATCTGAGAACGCCCTCATATACTAAATAACTTATGAAAATTAACGCGAGATTCCTGCATATAAAAAATAGAAAATGATAAATATTCAGGCCAAATAAAACAGACAAGATAAGGTCAGACTTCATAGTTTTGAAATTTCTAGCTCTATTCTGAAAAATATATAGAATAATTATATCTGTTGCCCATTACTTTTGAATTTAAATGGAGCAGAATTTATAGATTTAGACATTAGGTTCAAACATATTTCTCCATTATTGACTGCAGTTCAATACTGAGAAGCTACACGCCAACTAACTGCAATATTAATACATTAATTGAACAAATAATTTTAAAAATGTGATTAGTACTACATACTGTCTGTCCCTTTCTCGGTAAATAATTCTACTACTTCATCAAATATAACAATCATTATTGTTGCATTATCTTGAGCAAGGGTGGACAGACTTTTCCAGGATACGGGTTATTTCTAATTTTTTCAAGGTGTTGTGGTTCACCCAGTGGCGTTGGGGGTAGTGAGCTAAAAGAAAGTATACAATACAGTCGGACCTCTCTATTTTACGATTTTCTCTAATTAGCGAACTTTTTATTGGAACCAAGAACATTTTCCGATTTTCTTCGTAAAATTACCTCCAAATAGCGTAGTGTTTTTTCTGTTCAACAAAATTTTCTCTTATGATTCGATTTTTTTCCTTCGTATCTTTTAAGAAACCGTATATACTCGAATCTAAGCCACACTTTTTTTGTAATGTTAATGCTACTGAAAATCGGGTGTGGCTTAGAATTGAAGAGAAAAAAAATTGGTTGGATGGGGGTATTTAGTATGCATTTAAAGCTCATAATACTGATAAAATAATTAATTATTCACTCCTAATTAGTTTTCCTTTTAAATTTATTTTAATTTCGTAAAATTGGATGTTGATAAACAAAATTTTACACTATTTTTCAATTTTCACAAAATCTTGTTGATAATTTGGGACGCTGTTTGGAATCGATGGCGGCTTAGATTCGAATAAATATATTTCTGAACTTTCGTAAGATGGAATGATTATTAGGTTTTAGTGAAGGTGGTCTCCCAAAAATGTCTTGGCGGTCGATCGTGATCGACTTAATGCCCACTCCGGATCTTGACGATTTAGCGAAATATTTTATAACTAATATAAAAAATGCATCAGTTGTAAAGGAAAAATAAATTCTTAATAAAACTAAATTCATTTTCCTGAATTTTTTTAAAAATGTTTTACAAAAAACAATATTGATTTCTAAATTGACAATATGAAAAATCCTGAATTTTAATCAAAGATAAACACTAATGTTTGCATTGAAAAAACAACAACTGATAAACGTCAAACTGAAGAAACGTACCTGATTACACTTTGAAGGCACTACATTATTTTTATTGCGAAAATAAACAAGTTCAGAAACATAAACATCGTCAATACAATTGACAATTTAATTGATGTTAATCTAATCACATTAATTATGCAAAAGCATGTAATTCATGAATCGCAACATGTTGTTCATAAGATGACAAAATAATTAAATCAGTAAAATTTTTGGAAAGCTTTAACATTTTTTTTTTTTTTTTTTTTTTACTAGAATTTCATCGGATGGTAAGGAGCGGTGGGGTAGCTGATTTCTAAAAACAAGTCATTCGTACAAAAATGTTGAAAATAATCAATAGTTATTATTCTGATAAACACACACACACTATATATATATAAGCAAAAGTCTAAAAAAATTGGGTTTAGATATTTCTTCGAATTTTCAGAGAAATATTAAACAAAAGTGTATTTTTTTTTAAAACAAACTTCGGACACATAAAGAACATGCTTGATTTCGCATGTTTTAAGGCTATCTTCGGCTAATGTTAAAGAATAGGACCCAAATTCAGAATACTTTTTCGGATATAAAAGTACTCTCAAACATTAATATTATATCCTGGCTTCACTATCCTGTAGCGAATAATTTATTTTATCACACTACTTTTTTTTTTTAAATCCGAGCTGACATATTTTTTCTTTTATAAAAATGTGTTTTGCATTTTTTCTCCCATACCGTAATGCTAAATGAGCTATCCCTTTAACATGTTAAAGGGAAAAACTGATGAAATATTTTGAAATTTTAAAAGCACCATATTATAAACAATTGCACGAGTTACAATGTCACAAATTTTTATAAAAATTGAGGCATTTTTTTTTTTTGACCGAAAATGTGCTTCGCGTTCAGTTCACACTGCCGTACATATGGCTAAAACAGCCTTTTCAATGATTTGCACGTTTAGGAAACCACCAATTCGGACAAAAAGTATTTGATTGCTCAGTATCAGAGAGAGAAATATCGATATTTCTCCCTTTCACAAAACATTTAATTGCTTATCTTAAGTATTCCTATTTCTTTAAGTAGTATCTATTAGAATTTCTTTAAAATATTCCTTCCATTTTTTTACATGTTTTTTTTTTTTTTTTTTTGCTTATAATATCCAGTTTTTAATTAGATTTTTCTAAACTTTAGAAAAAAACATTAATACTTTAATTATTAAATTATTAATTATTTAAATATCATTTATTTAATTATTAATTTATTAATTATTAACTAAGAATAAGTATTAATTCTTTTGCATATTATTACTTTAATATGCAAAAGAAAAACCTTATACTGGAATTTAAAATGAAAATAACATTCTATGAGAGAGATACGAGCATTTAAAAAAAATAGGATTTTTTACACCATTATGCACAAAATATATCGATATTTTCTCGTATGATTTTATAGCCCTTCATACACAGTATATATCAAATATAGTATATAAAAAAACTAACTGAATATTGTGAAAATTAAGATGTCAACGATATAGCGAATCACATTTCTGTACTCTTTGAAGTTAGCTAAATCAGCGGTCACCAAACCTTTTGACCTCACGGATCAGTGTAAATTCATAATTTAAATCCCACGAACCACTAATAGAATTTTGTGAATGTTAAATATGTTTATAATAAAAAATTGTGATCTAAGAACGCAATCAATGCATCTTAAAACATCTTAACGTGATAAGTAAGTGTATTCCACATTTTTCTGGGGACCAGCGAAATTTTCTCGCGGACCACTGACCACCACTTTGGCGACCTCTGAGCTAGATGATAAAGGCTCTGGTCTTCCGCAGAATTCCATTCCAAGCCACCCTGTTCTTGACTAAAGCCTTTCAAATTTGTCCCCTTAATAATTATCCAAGTCTTTTCCGGGCACTCAATTTACCTAAGTTTTGATTCCCCTCTTTTTTGGGTATCAAATGGCTTAGCCCAGATCTTTTTAGTGGGTCGATTGTCCTCCAATCTTATTAAGTGACCTGCCCAACAATTCATTCTCTCTCGTACTGCTATCAATTTAATATCTAGCTCCTCTAACAGTTTGTAAATTTCCGAGTAGGTTCTTACTAAAAAAATTGTTCATAAAATATAATTTTCCTTATTTATTATGACTCCTTCCCCGTTTCGTAAATGAATTGGTCCAATCTCATGTAAATAATAAAATCTCCCCGTTTTATGCCATATAAGAACACATTTTTTTAAATTCAACTGTACGGCAATTTACGATTAAAATTGAAGAAATTTATTGTTTTTAAAAACGAAAATATTTTATAATTTTAATTTATTTCGTGTGCAACAATTTTACACTCCTGGAATGGAAATACTCCAATAATAATATAATCCTTTTTCCTTGCTTTTATTTAAAAATAAAATATTAAATAACTATTAAAATGCGCAACAGGAATTTAATATTTAACCAATAAAAAATATAACGTGAAAAAGGACAGGTATTAAGGTGGTAGGTATAAAATGGCAAATATACCTTTTAAACAAATAACTATGTCAATATCGCTTTAAAAAAAAAAATCAAAAAATTTTTAAATACAAAGAAAAACTGTTAATAATTCAAATAAACTTCAGACAAAGTAGTAGTAAATTTTTAAAAAGGAAATAAATAGAATAAAACTAATTATACATACACTCTATAAAATAAAAGGCGATACACCAAGCAGTAATTAGAATAGGACGAAAATCGATAGATGTGAAAACGAAACGTTAATAGTAATATAAGAATTATCTGTTTTATTACGGAAATAAAGCTAAAAGCGAAATAAAAAAATCAGTAATTCGTTGGTCCGCCTTAGAACCTAAAGCAAACTGTTATCCATCCCTGTCCACCATCATCGACTAGTATCACTCCGACCTAAATGTAGAGTGGTCCTGCGATTGGACCACCCATCTTCCTTTAGTCCAATATATATATATAGCTCATCCTCTCTCAAACGATGACATCTGTTCATACTGCAGAATCCAAAAGCGAGGTATTGGTTCAATTTAAGAGGGTCGATGGAGCCACATTTCCATGGAAGTTATGCTTTGACACTAGAATACCTCTGTTTCATACACAATCCAGATTTCGAGTTGCACTGCGTTGGAGTTCCAAATAGTCGGGTATTGGCCGCCAAAGTTTATCATTTGCATAGTCTATCGTATGAGCATAAGCAATTTCATCTCATTCGGATAATTTCTTAGTCCATCCTTTTTTTATGCTTTGGGCAGGCGGGGGCCAACTGGGACTGGGGCCTCGGCCACTATGGGGACCTCGTTTCGTTCTCGACTCAGCCTTAATAATTCGAATTATTCCAATGGTCAAATGTTATTTAAAGTTGTATTCTCCGAAAAACTGGGAACTTCGATCCATATGTCAACTGTCTATATGTGATGACCATCGTCCTTGTACAGACCTAGGCCTACCACCATATAAAGGGTGTTTTTTATAGAGGTATAGAACTTTAAATTGCAATAAAACAACGATGTATCATTCGATTGACATGAATTTTTTTTATTCGAAAGATAATCTTGTGGCATTACATTTAAAATATGATTTCTGGCATAGGACTGCCACGGCTGGCTCGGATGGAGTCCAATCTGGACGTCCAATTTTCGATGACTTTTTCCAACATTTGTGGCCGTATATCGGCAATAACACGGTGAATGTTGTCTTCCAAATGGTCAAGCGTTTGTGGCTTATCCGCATAGACCAATGACTTTACATAGCCCCACAGAAAATAGTCTAGCGGTGTTAAATCACAAGATCTTGGAGGCCAATTCACAGGTCCAAAACGTGAAATTAGGCGGTCACCAAACGTGTCTTTCAATAAATCGATTGTGGCACGAGCTGTGTGACATGTTGCGCCGTCTTGTTGGAACCCCAGCTCCTGGACATCATGATTGTTCAATTCAGGAATGAAAAAGTTAGTAATCATGGCTCTATACCGATCACCATTGACTGTAACGTTGTGACCTTCATCGTTTTTGAAGAAGGATTCCACCAGCCCATAAAGCGCACCAAACAGTCAGTTTTTCTGGGTGTAACGGTGTTTCGTCATACGCTTGTGGATTAGCTTCACTCCAAATGCGGCAGTTTTGTTTGTTGACGTAGCCATTCAACCAGAAGTGCGCTTCATCGCTAAACAAAATTCGCTTATGAAAATCGGGAACAACAGCAATCTCGTTTTGGGCCCATTCGACGAATCTACGCCTTGCTTGATCATATTTAAAATGTAATGCCACAAAATTATCTTTGAATAAAAAAAATTCATGTAAATCGAATAATACATCGTTGTTTTATTGCAATTTAAAGTTCTATACCTCTAAAAAAACACCCTATACTATCATTACTTATTCAGTCAAAAGGCAGCAATCGGTCGAGCAGGTATGCGCGATTGTAAGTCATGCACAGTTATTTGTTTTGAGTCATTGTTTGTACGAGTATTTGATAACTGTCTACTTTTAAGGGTCATAGGTAGGGCCCATGATTGTGTGCGGGCCCAAAGCCTACTTTTGCGTAAGAGCCCAGGGTCTCAAGAAGTCTTAAGACGTCCCTATGAACAGCTGTTCTTAAACTTGTATCAGCTTGACATCGAGGTCCGCCAAAATTTTGAACATTCCACCTGACTCCCAACACATGGCTGTGTGAGTATTTAAAGATTCCTCAATAATACTAAGACTGACTCTGCTGCTTATACAGACACCTTTAGCACTACTCCCCCTTAAGAAAACAGTCAATATCTAATTGTACATAAAAATATTGCAAATTACTGACTTCAAATAAGTGCATAACGCACTTGATTGTATTAATTAAAATTTTTAATGAGAGGAATGGTGCTGTATTTCTTATACAAGTGCTGTTCTGTCAGGTTTAATATTCGAAATCTAGTCTCAATTCAAATTCAAACCTTCGCGCACCCCCTAGAAAGGCGCTGGGGATCTTCGTTGGTCCGCGGACCACAGTTTAAGAACCACTCCTATAGAGTGTATTTAACCAAAAGTATCATTTTTATCATATGACCAACAGATGTATGTGTCCAACAGCGCCTAAATCAATGGAATTTTTACCCTAATTAGTGTTTTCCCAATAAAAGATTCGTGATCAGTAATCTCAAATACTAAAATTCACTGAAACTTTTATGTTTGCAAAAGACATTATATATATATATATAACTAATGCATAGTTTAGTGGTATTATTCAAAATTATAGCTTATGTGAGTATTATATATGGTACCCTTAACGATTTTAGCTCCTTATTTTAACCACGCAATAGAATATCCCTTTTTATCAAATTGACAAGCAATACCACTTATGGGTGGTGTTGGCACGAAGCAAATGGGTATGATTTCCAATGTTAACAGTCCAGAAAGAAAAAAATGTAAAACTTAAGTATGTTGAAACAATTTTTTTAAAAAACCGCGTCAATGATATTTTTCTTTCGAACTGCTGTGAACAACAGGTGCTCTTTTGGTTATTCAGATGGTTGCAAGTACATTCAGACTAGTTTTCTACATTTAAATATTTTTTAAGAAAATCATACAGATTGTTACGACAAATATTAACTTAAGGAAATTAAATTATAAGCAAACGCATACTGTGAAATTTTGTGCATGTAAAAGAATGTAAAGGTAAAGCCAAAATAATGAAATTAAAATTATTACACAGAATTTTAAAAAATAACGAATTTTACGGATTTTACAGTAAAAGCTAATTTTTAAAAACTGATAACGAAACAACAACAATAACAGAAACCAAAGTTAATTAATTCATTACGCGATGAATGAAAGAATGTATGACAGATCTAATTTGCAATGATGGTGGGGTGGGGGAGAATAGGCCTTTAAAAATAATTTATTTTACAGATCAACTTAAATGATGAAAAAAGGGGAAAATATCTGCAAAATAACAAACATAATGTAGCTCATTTAGGGCCCTTAAAAGACATAACTAAATTAAAATAGTGATACGAAATAATGAAAAATGTGTTAAACGTACTCAGTTTAATCCCTGATTGATTCGCAGCTGGCTTGGAAAATGATGCAATGGGCTCAATCCAAGACAAACACGTAATCTCCATTAATTTCAAAACAGTAATTAAACTAATTGCACTTCTTCTATTTTTAAACTTATATAAAATTTCAAGTTTCGCAACCGGATAAAAATAATCAAATGTTATTAAAAAATTCTTTCAAAAAAATTAAAAAAAATAACAAAATATAAAAAAATCTTTTATGCATGTACTTTTAAATAAAATGCATTGTGTACCCATGTGCGTTTTTACAGTTGACAAATATGTACTTTTTAAAAGAAAGTTTCTGCAAAATTCAAAAATTGGAAAGAAGAAGCTCATGAACTGAAGAGCTGGGAAACACGATTGCTTTTATCGTATAACTATGACGTCACACGAGTTTTTGAACTGATTGGCTATAAACACGAGCTTGTAATTTATCACGTGACTACGACGTCACATGAATTTTACCCATTGTATACCTCAAATTTATACACACACATGAAAAGCGCAGTATAACAGACCAAATAAATTCAAGCGCAGAAGTTTCAAAGATTCTACTAAAGGTGCGTCGATTGTGTGTGTCATCAAGACTACATGCTTTAACAGGCATGCTTAAAAAGAAAATTAATTAATACAATGTTCCAAGTATTGAAAAAATAAATATGACAAATCTGAAACAATAATCTCAAATTATTACAAACAATCTGATGCTTTGCAACACGTTGGCTAAATATGTTTGTATAAACTACGAAAAACATCAGATTTTTGTTCTTCAATTCGATACAGGAATTTGAGAATAAGTTTTAAGAATTGGGGAATAATTCCTAAGCTTCTGTAAAATTTCTGTGAACTCCATTTCCAGGTGACATAAATATGCTGTCAGTTAATTTTCAAATAAAACGTGCGTAAAACTAGAATCGACATTCAATTAAAAGAAAAACATCACCATGTGTTTCTGCATTATACAGTTTGACACAATACTAAAACTCAAATCAGAGTTTCAAATTATTTTCATTTGACATTTCATAATTTGTTCTCTTTTGTATTGAAAATTTTGGTTTCACAAATGTGCATAAAACAAGAAATGTGCATGAATGAAATAGAAACATGTTCAGAGTATAACTTTAGAATTCATATTTTTGAATACTATTATTAAGAGGACTTGGTACCCTTTGAGCAAATTTCTTTATTTACGTATTTAAAAATTATATTTTAGCATTTTATACAATGTTTCTATTCAAGAAAATGATACCAGATGAAAATTTCCATATATTATTCACACAATTTTAAAAATTTAAATTTTTTGAAGAAAATTGGGAAAATTTTAAAATCCCACTCCTTTTGTAAAAATTAATTTTTTGACCTGATTTTTTAATAATATTCTTATGGATGTTCTAAACAACTTTAGGGATTGATTTAAAAATAACTTCATTCATTTTAGAGAAAAAAAAATAAAATGTTGATATACAGGCTAAAAATCAACGAAACAGCCAACATGTCTTACATTATATTTTTTTTAAAAAAAAGTATTCAGTTTATAGCAAAACGGATCCCTAATTTTATTACATGCTTTATTTTTAACACGCAGGAAAAAAATGGAAGTGATTGGTAAATAATTGTCGAAGAAGTAGCATTTTGAATGCACTAAGGTTTCGAAAAACACAAACTGAGAAAAACCAGTTAAAAGTTTATAATTCTGAAAAAATAATTATTATAAGCTTAATTAAACTTAAAATACCCCTTTAAGATATTAGTTATACCTTTTTCTTTAAAATAATTGCATTTTCATATTTTTTCAACCCACACATTTTTATAAATGATCAATTTTTAGAGAGTACTAATTGCACAAGAAAATTCAAGAAAAACGTTAAAAAAATTTTTTTTTCTGTCACGACAGAAATATTAGCTGTTTTTCTTCTTATAATATTAAAGTATTACATTTGTATGAAAAATATATCAGGAATAAGAACTGAAATTATAAAATTTTTAATATAAAATGGCTTAATTTAAAAATTTTACATGCACACATTTCACAAAGAAAAAAAATGATTGTATGCATTGCCTCGGAAATATTCTGCTTTATGTATTGCACATTCTTTTTTTAATGTTATTATTTCTCTTTATAAATTAGATTTTTTTTTATCAAAACGCTTTTTTTAGCTTTTTTTTTCTAAAAAGGGGGTGTGGCTGAATCGCCTAATTTGTTTTCAAATGAAGTTTTATTCAACTTCTAACTTTCCGACACGCACAAGTGATATATCAATCGAAAGATAATAATGCAAAGAATAAGATTAAATGAAAATAAAAAACGATAGGTTTGTTATTTCAGTGGTACCAAGTCTCCTTAAATAGAATTTTCAAGCGCGGTAGGAAAAATTCTACATTACATGACCTGGAGAGAAAAAATAGAGTCGGTGATGTATCTTAAGTATAAAATGTAGCAATACTACTGTTCCACCGACGAATACTTCACTGTTCCTCTGTAGTCAAAGGAGATATACTAAACAGCATTCTTCGAGAAGATAAAAGTAAACTATAGGGAAAAAAAGCCTCTAAATCTCAAAATAAGGTCTTAGAACGATTGCCTCTCATTACTAATTCTTCTTAATTTTTTTTATTACTTTTTATTCAAGAAATTATTTTGCTGCCAGTTTGGAAAGAATATATTTAGTAAAAACCATTCAGTAAAATATCGGGAGGAAGAACAATTTTTTTACACATACTATTGTCCCTATTTGAAAATAAGTTACATTTTAAATTTAACCTTAATTGTAAATAATATTAAAATTTATGAATTTTTAAAATATACTAACTTCAAATTTTTAATTATTGGTTTAATTTTCAATTGCTTAAAAACTACCAATATTTTAATGCCTTAAAATGTTTCGACATTTAAATATTTGTAGTAAATTTCAGGTAACAAACTTAATCTGACAGCAACTGAATATATAATTTTAATAATGTATCATTTGAGGAAGAATAACTTGACATTAATACTATAAAATTTTTGTGTTACCGTCTTTCCAAATTCTTTATTTTAAAAAATAAAACTAAGGAGTCATTTAATTTTATCTAGTATTCTTCATAAAAAAAACTTAATCACAAATACAGATCGGATAAAAATTAACTTCTACAGAATTCCAGGATGGAATCTTTTTAAGTTATTGTAATAAAGATTTATCATTTAATGAAAATACACTGCTTGCTTAAATGTTATAGTTATTTCTATCAAGAATAACAATCGCGTGCATTTAATTGAACTTGTCAGGAATTTTTCATCAATTAAAGTATATATTAATTCTAAAGTAACTCGAAAGTATATTAAAAAAAATGCCGTCTTTTAATTATAGAGCATTTACCTTGTAAATGTGTTCCAGAAAGTTTATAATTTTGTTAAAATCATCTAGGGATTAAACGCAAATCTAATCTAAAAATACATCGTTGATTAATTTAATTCATCGAAGAAATTAGAAACACTTTCATTAAAAAATCTTTCGTAATTTGTTTACTACTGAAAATATTCAACAGTAATTTTACAATATGTTATTGAATCATCTCTTAGTTTAACACATCCACTAGCATTGCATATGTAAAGAAATTTTTTAAACAGAAAAATAAAAGTAAAAGTTATATTATATTTTGGATTGACACATCTACAGCGATCGTTGATTAACTATATCGATGTTGCATTAAAGCTGAAAGCAATAGCCAGATGAAAAAAACTTAGACTTCTTTCAAGGAGATACGTGAGAATCAATTAAATACAATGCTCAGCATGCAATTTAATCTTCAAGACATTTTCCTCTGAAAAACTGTGTGATATTATGGCATAATACCTCAATTCCTTTTACAAGCAAAAACGACTAGAATGATTTTTAAATTATTATGTGTATTTATTTATTACACAGTTAGTTTCAAGAGCTCTAAGATTTATATAGTTCACTTCACATTAAAATATCACAAAATTCATTACTTAAACCGAGCGCAAAGAACAAAAATAGCCTCTATTCTATAAATTTGTGCGAAAAAATGACGTTACAAGTACCCACATATTCAATCAATCTGAACAGCGAAATCGTTTGAACCATGGATAGTCCAAGCACGGGATTCTACTTTAAATAAACATGAACATTGTTTTTAAAATGGAATGGAATGGAATGTTTTGTTTAAATTCCCTTTACTTGAATTTCTATAAACAGTTTTTTCTTAAAATATTTTTGTGTGGTTATAAACCGGTTCAGGTGGTTAGGTGCTTATCGACTGTGCAGAGGGAGTTATGTAGACACATTCCCCTTATCGGGGTTATATGATTTTCAAGTATACAACGGGTTATCGTGTAGACACAGTTTTCTCGTATCAAGCAAATATGCCGTGCAAGGCGACACAAGATGTCTAACTCTGCATTCTTTAACAATAAAGAGTTACCACACATAAACTTAGACGTCAAATCCTATACGTTCAGCATGGTGTAGTTCATATCCTAAAACGGTCAGAAGGTGGATTTAAAGTCAATCAATAGACCACATATATCCATCCCTGAGTTATCTGTTAAACGTTGCAAAACTATAATTTAGGTACGAGATTTTTTATTTCATTAATAATCACCCACATTTTCGGAGGGATTAATTAAAAAAACTAACTACTCCTATCTTTGATTCAGAAGCAACATTTTTCTTACCAAATTAGTCCTTACTGTAAATGTTCAAAGCACCAGAATACATGATGCAGAATTAGTGCTAAATTTTTAAAACTATGAAATACATTTAAACTTTGAAACTAAATAAGCTGCACATTGTTTTCCTCCTGAGTCCTTCCTCCCTATGATTCTTATTTTTAAGAATACAGAATTATCATCGTACACGTTGAGAACACGTAATCGAAGCGACCAAATTAAAGGACGCATTTTCATGTCATTTTTCAGAAATATTTGGTACATATATAAATAAAAATAACAATGTAAGAAATAATGGACAAATTAAATATCCTACATAACATAGAAATGCGAAATTCTGAAATAGAAAACAAAGAACAAACCAATATATATTAAATCAATTGACAAAACTGAAAACTATTATGTTTTTTAAAGATATCACCAACTTAGGACATTGAAGTAGGGTTAAACTTGCTTCATAGGATATTCCCAACCTTCCCCTTCAGCAGAATTGATTGATTGAATATTAACGTCACACTGTTCAGCTACACGAGGGCTTTCCCTTCAGCAGAAAATTTATGTAAAAAAAAAAATTGAAGAAAATAAACCAATACTAAACATTAAGTAGGCCTAAGATATGCACGTATAAGCAAATATTAATCTATTAAACAAATTAAACTAAAACAAATGCCAGCATATTTTTTAGAATTAACAAAAAATTGAAATTTTCAAAGCGTAATTCAAACTTTTTTCAAACTGATCTATTGTTTGGCTTAATTACTTAATTAGTGCAATAATAGAGGGACTATAATCTGATGCAGAATATATTTAAATTTCCTAATTTGTTATAATTGGTCAATTGAATACGAAGTCAAAAACGATTTCCAAATTAATTCGACTCGGACTTTTTTCAATAATATTCGGATTTTCTGTCAATATCATTAGTAAAATTATCATTAGATTTTGCTAATGTGATGTACAAGTGACAATCTCACTAATGCTGATTATCTCAATAACTGTGTAATGTGTGTGCATGGTAGCATAATTGTATAACGTGAATGATTTCATACATGTGAAGCACATTTATAGGTAAAATAATTCAACCATTTTTACAAAAACTAGTTCGGCATACCTTTGCAACTTTCAACGCGTTAATTTCATAATTTTAGCATTATAGTATTTCTTACAAACACAGTAGCACTTTTGTTGGTTAACAATGAAACTGAAATAAATTGGACTAAGTTTTGTTGTATTAGACGAAATAAACTCGTTACGCAAATGAGTTTAATTTCGAATGTTCATTCTTAAATAATTATAAATATATAAATAAACAGCTCTTACCGATCAGAACGGGTTGGACAATCAATCATACACGCGAACAACTTTGACTTCAATTTCACAATGACAGCACTGAACGTAAAATCAAGTAGATAAAACCAAAGCGACTGTAGCGCCGCTACAGTTGAAAGTTTCAACAAAGGGAGAACTCCTAAGATAGTATACATCCCTTTCCTAACTTCTACGTCACACCATGTGAAAACATGTAACTAAATTTTATTCAACAAATAGCAACCCATATTATTTTGTACAACAGCATTCATAGGAATCAGGATTCAGCTTGAATGTTATCGGTGACGCATATATCAGTGCTCCCCAATCTTTACATCGCTGCGGACAGGTCAACCTTTGATAATTTTACCGCGGCCCACTGAGGAGGGGGGACGTTGTATATATTTTGGATTGATTTGATTTTAATAATAATTTTAATTTTATTTTATATTCAAACATGCCTTCAGAATAAAATACAGTTACACCAAAAAATGAATTTTAAAGGACTTATCATGGAATATAAAGTGATTTATATGGAAAGTCACAAAAACCTGAGAGAAGTATACCACAGTAAATAAAATAGAAATAATTTAATGTTCCTTGGGCGGCCCGGTACCATTTGATTCATGGACCGTGGTTTATTTAACATATTAAAGACATTCCTATCAAATTTCGTAATTTAGTAGCATGTGCATTATAGCATTAGCATAGTTAACTTTGAGTGGACTATGTATCCACACATGTTCCTCGGAGACCCTTTCTAGGAGCCCTTAACATTTTTCGATTTTTTTTTTGCTCACACGTTTTGGGGCCCCCAAAGCTAGGGGGGCCCGTATTATTGATATGGCTGTAGCTACGTCCCCGATAAATTGTGTAATTTGTAGGAAAATGTAATTTCTTAATTGAAAAATGATAAAGTTTATAATTTTGAAATTTGTTTATAATTTTGTTTATAATTTTGAATAAATTTCTGCTCTCACTTAAGAATATATATTATTTAACATTATCAGGTATTACTGATATTTTTTTTAAAAAAATACTAAGAATCATTTTTCAATCACGCGTTTCTTTGTTTTGGTAGGAAAAAAAGGTTAGCTCATTCGAATATTAATCAAGTTATGACATTCATAATTCATTTTTTTTAAAAGTAATGCATTAGAAACTAACAAAAAATCGCATATCATTCTTAAAACAAACAGTTGATTTCAACTAGGATTTGTACAAAAAACCGGCTTCCGAATTTTAACTTTTCTATGAAAACGATTAGAACCTGTTTGAATTTGTACAGATGTAAAATAAGACATATTTACAACTTTAAAGAGAAGTTTAATTTTTTTTTATTTATATAATAATTCAAAAAAAAGGAGAGAAAAACACAAGACATAAACGTTAACGAACAAAAAAATTATATAAATAAAAAATAAGAAATGTCTTAAATTTCTGTAAATCATTATTTAACTTCTTAGTTTAATAAAATATGACTCAAAAAGCAAAGATCATCAATGGATGTATTTCTTAGTCTCTCGTGTCCTATTTTGGACGCAAAATTACCGGAAATGGAAAAACCTCGCTCATTTGTTACTTAGTTGGGCTTAAATTTATATAAAGTATTAAATATTAAATCTTAATGTTTTGTTCTTCATGTAATCTCGAAAAGAGCAAAAACACCTTAAATGTTTAAGGATTGATAAGGAAATTAGGTTTTTGCAGATATTGATTTATTACTATTTTGATCATTGACATGATTTAATTTTCTTTGTTTTAGCTAAGCACAGTCATCTTCTGTAGAATAACCTTTATATGATCTTGATAATGTCTCCGGGTAACTTTTTAATGGCAGTTTTCGTAGCTAATGGAGTAAATTAACTAGAGGTTTTTGTCCAAATGATCAGTGAATTTTGTAAATAGAAAAGAAGTATACTAACAAAGTGATCTCCTCATTCTTTTATTTTAGTGTCTTAATAATGGATAAAAACTTGCAATACTAATTTGTTTTCCAAATATTTTTAATTCCCACAACAAAAATTTAAATATGCCTCCACTTGTTAATAAATTCGCGTCCTGTCTCCCTAAGGCTTTGGCAGCTAATCTTAGTGGTTTTAAAATTTCTCTAAAGGTACGACAATTTTATAATATTCCTCAATTTCCTTCTATACGCGTAAAGTATTACGATTATTCAGAGTTAAAATAACTTTATTGTTTACAAATCTTTCTAACATAGCTTCTAAACTACTCCATTTCGTTCGACAGTCCAGAATCAGATTCAATTCTTTTTCGTATTTCTGTTTCCAAATAATTCTTAAAAATGCTATTTCTGACAATGGATGTCCTAAATTTTTCTAATTTGAGAAATCTAATAATAAAGGAAAAGGTAATCTCATCCATGTTAACACCATCCAACATATCTTAGTCATCCTCAAACTAGCTGTAAACAGATGCAGCATTTACATCTGTTTCAACAGAGGATTTTTGTTTTCCTATAATATGTCAATAACTTTTAAGTATATGGTTATGTATAGCACCGGTAATTAAATATAGGAGATATTTAGCTGAAAACTTTTCATAATATTAGCACCATCATCATTAGGGCGTGGGTAGCCTAGTGGTTAGAGCATCGGACTTCAGACCGGAGGGCCTGTGTTCGATGCCCGATGCCACCAAATACCCTCCGAGTATACACGGAGTACGTGCTTGTTAAATGAGTGGGTCCGAAAGTCTTGTGGGTAGTCGCAGCAGAAACCACGGGTACAGGCTGCTGGAGAATATTTCCCTCCCCTCCAGTTACATGCCTAAATTGTGGAGGTGGAGATAGGTGGATTCGCCATCTATCGTGTAGAAGTCCAACCTGTCTAAGGCTCTGGTAACTTTCATTCCTTCCCTTCGGGAAGAACACAACAACCACACCATCATTGATTGATGCAACAATCATTTTCTAGATTCAAATGAAAACTTTTTAGCTTCGCAAAAACAAATTTTAATGCCGTCTTAATATCACAATTAATTTTAAGTTAAAATCTTTTTCAAGATGGTGTACGTTGATATTTAAATATCTGAAATTTCTCTTACTAGTCCATTTATCTACAGTTTTTGGAATTTTTTTCCCCTTCATCAGTCTTCATACAACAATTCATTTATAGTCTCTTTTTTGATAGTTTCATAAAATGATAAAATGAGATTCATTACTCGAGGGTTGCTTCGTGATAAAGAATAGCTTCATTGTGGTAATAACTTTCGCATGAACGAGCTTGTTGTAACATTATTGGAAAATACAACCATGACAGAAAGTCTCTTCTAAAATACTCCTTTTCAAGAAGTGTAAGATAGTGGGTTGTTCTTGCGAATTTGGGTAGGCATCAAATGATTTTTTGTTCGTTATTCTTTCGTTGACTGTGGAGGCTGCTCGTGGATTTATGTGATCCTATGTATTAATATTTTATATATGTGATCATATATTAAATATTTTATTACAGTAATAACAACGCGCTTTATCTTTTTTCAACCTTTTTGAAATAATTCCAAACTTATGACATTTTGAACTAAAAAATAATTTCATGAAAGAAATACTTAAAAGAGAGGCAATATTTTTAACTATATAAAAATAACAATGATGTCAGACTGATAGAAACTGTAGTTTGTGCAACGAAATTATAGACATGGAGACATGGAATCTGGTTCTTTTAAATAATCTTAACACATTTATTTACGTGACAATGAAAAAAATAATAATTCACTTACAAACTCCTGCAGTCTGATAAAGACTGGCCGACCGTAAGGACTGATTGGACTGAGCACAATGAACTTGGATGCCTTAGAAAGCATATCACGAGTTATTGTGCAGTCGCACTCTACTCTTGACCAACTGACAACTTACCAGACTTTTCTCTCATACATACAGTTTGTAGTGTTTTTTTGCTTACATTAAAATCATTATAAATAATAGCGTTATGTGCATATATCTATAACTGGTTTTTAAAAGCCAACAAGCCCTAATTTCTAACATCATATTTACAACAAGCAGTACATCCTTGAATCATAAGCGCTGAATGAATAAAATCAAGGAGTCGAAGACAAATCGAATAATTGTAAACAGAGGATAGAGCTGACAATAAAATTCAGGAAAATAATACCTTCAAAGAACCTAAAATGTATTTTTGAAAAAGCAGAAATTATATATAATTAATGCATTTTTAAACAGATACAGAATATATTAAGTTTTTTTTTAAAATTTCAACTTATAAAGAAAGACGCGTTATTAACTCCATCATTAAAAAAGATTCCGCCAAATAATTAAAGCCAGTCAATAGTTTGTATAATGATGTATAACACGGCCATGTAGCCGTCAAAATTAAAATCGATCGCGTGACTGAACTATAGAAAATTTGAATGATGGTTTTTATGCAACGCTTTTTAAGCCAGTTGACTCATTTGTAAAACCATTTGAAAAATATTCTTAAGATAAAATGATGTGACTTAGTTTGAAAAAAATATTTAAATGAACATATAATTTGAAATAAAAAATTGATAGATTCAAGGCTTTTGAATTTAAGACTTGAATAAAAAAAATACTCGTGCAATTCCTGCCATAAAAGTCATAATCGTGTACACTGGACTAAAAGTTTCGTGCACTCTGCTAAAATATTCGAACATAATTCATTTATTAACGATGTGCGCAAATCGCTAAAACATAAAAATGTTTTTCCCCTTATCTATAAGCTCAATATAAATAAAAATGTTTAAATCAGTTTCTCATTTTTTGCAGTTAAATTATAGACCATAAGACAAACCAGGATTCATTGTGTGTTTTTACGGATGTTTTCTTTTCTAAATGTCCAAGTTTTGTAAATGTTAAGTGATAAATAAATACCGTAAATTCAGCGTATAACACGCACCCCCAATTTTTTTACTAAGAAATTTTAAACGTATGAGTGAATTAAAGTCATTTATTCGAGGTATTATCACAGGCGTTTGAAAAATAGTATTCTTCTAGAACTATAACCCTGTAAGAGCGAGAGAGAGTTCATTAGGTATCTATTCCTTTTCAATAAACTGTACTCCGATATATATGTAGAAGTCTGTTTTCTGTACGCTCATCTCTTTTTAAAGCTGTTATTTTTATACCCGGTGTATAACGCGCATCCGTAGGTTCCGATCTTATATTTTTTGTTAAAAGTGCGCGTTATACGCCGGATTTTACGGTAGTTTCTTGGCATGACTCACCAGTCAAATAAAAAGTAAGAGTGAAACTACTTCACTATATATTTTGGTTATCTTCATATAATACAAAAAATAAAACTGCTTTCTGTTCAGAATTTAGAAGGGAAAAAAATTTCATTCATTTTTTACATATCGGGATAATGCATTACAAATAATTAAATTGTTGATTAGATATTAAGATTTTTATGCCGCCATATTTTACAGAAGTTACTGCAAGTAGCGGCGGGTTGATTGATTGCGTGAATATTAACGTCGCACTGTTCAGCTACACAAGGGCTTTTGGTGACGGACCATGTAATTTTGAACCATGGTCAAGTGACGTGGACGACACCTGAGCTGGCACCCCCCTCTCCTAACTACCACACCACACCAATGGGAGGACGTTTGAGCTCTCCACAGATTTAACGTGCATCGCTGCCCTACACGGGCAAGTTGCGGCGGGAGAAACTGTTCTTGAGCCTTAAAGGCTGTCTTTGGTGTAAGTAAGTGAGCATGAACTAAAGGCGAAGCACATTTTCAGACAGACAAATGCCTCAATTTCCATGGAAATTATAACAACATTATAACTCATACCTCTGTTAACAATATAGTGTTTTTAAAAATTTAAAAATTCTCCATGAATACTTTCTTTTTCGTTTTAATACGTGAAGGCATAGCCCATTTAACATTACGATACAGGAGAAAAAACGGCGAAACACATTTTATACCAGAAAAAATGAATCAACTCGGCTAAAAATTGGAAGCGAGCTAAAAAAGGCTGCTCTCTAAAGGATAGTGAAGCCAGAATATCATTAATATTTCATTTCTTTTACATCTGAAAAAATGTTCCGAATTAGAGTCCTATTCTTTAACATTAACCGAGGGCAGCTTTAAAGCTGCGACAGTCGCACCCGCGATAGGCCCGACTTCCACGTTACGACGCTTGTCAATCAGTGGCCCACACAAGCAAGGGACGCCGGGTCCGGGCCCCACGCAAAGCCCTTCATTTTTTCCGATTGATTATAATCCTATGCATGTAGTACGTAAACTTAAGTATTTATTAATAATTAATTTTATTAATTAATGCTAATTATTTATTCAATAATTAATTTCTGACTGTTTTTTGTTCCTTAAAATCGACAAAATCAACAGGAGAATGATGCCAGAATGGTGGACCTTCTACCCTGGACCCAGAGGCGTAGCTACCGCAGTATCAATTATACGGGGCCACCAAGATACAATGGCCCCAACACGTGTAACTCCTTTCCCACTAACAGGGCTCTCTTATCCAAAAAAGGGCCCGGAGGAATCTTGATATAGGGCCCACTCAGGACTAGCTACGCTAGTGCCTGGACCCCCCCCCCCCTTGAAAAATTCCCGTGTGCGCCACTGTAGTCATTACTTGTAATTTATGACTAAAAAATTTCATTCTAAAACTTTTTTAATTTCTACTCTAGCTTTTTTAAACATGTAAAAACCATTGCCAATTCATCTTAACTTTCATAATAATGGAAATGGGTTACAACTTACAACATTTTTAGTGAACATTTCGTGGACCGCCTAATGTTAGCCACGCATCCCCCAAATTAATAACACTTGAGATCATCTCTCCTAATTTCGGAAACACCCTGTTTAATTAAGATATCACCTAATTTCAGAAATATCTCGTCTAACTGTCAGGTGTTGCCTAAATGTTTTTAAATTATTGAATTAGCATTTGAATGCTGGCAGTCGAAAGTTCTGAAGATTGCGATTGGTAACCACGACTCCACAAAATTAAGAATTCAAATGGGGATATTTAGAATGAAATTCAAGAACAATAAACTAAATTCATCATTTTACATCGATTTGCATATTTTTTTTAAAATTCTCAAATCACAGCTGCCTTATGTTAATTAGCAAACAATAAAAAAGATAATACAGACTTCCGTGAATAAAGGTTCCGCACATTACTGATGCCGATGATACTATGCCATTTCAATTAAATAATCTCTCATATCTGTAAAATACCAGTACTACTACTACAAAAAAATTATAAACCATTCTGGTAAAAAAAAATGCTTTGAATTGAGTAGCACTGAATTAAAAAAAGAAATCAGCTGAAAATAGAGGGCAAATAAAAATGTATTTGTCGTAGCGAGCATTACCTTTAAACTAAAATATTTAAAAAAAATTATTTTATCAAAAGGCAATTAACTATAACATGCAGGTTATTAAAATCATATTCCAAAACTTCAGACCATCAGAATTAATAGTAAAATGTAGATCAGCAAAATAAAATTGCCACCGAGAACAACACGATTGCCAGAGTATATATCTTTTTTTATCGCACTCTCAGATAAACAAATCTCCAATTTTGACTAACACGAGACGGAGGGTTTCAAACGTCCCTCTTCTAGGACAGCGAAATGAATTTCCAGAAGCCACATTTTCTACTTTATCCTCCTTTAGCAGCCAAGAGACATTTATGATAATGAATGAGCGAAATATCGCCAAATTGGTAGCCATTCCGCTCTGAATGACCTGATTGTGTGACGCAAGCCGGCAGCTGACGTCACGAGCAGAATCCAGCCTATTGCAAAATTCGCTGTACCATCAGCCAATGAGACAGCGCGATATGCCGCGAAACACGTGAGCAACTACACACACACAGCTACCTCAACTCGCTCGTTGGAAAAATGCCAGCGGAGTCGAATCGGCGGCAGCGTTATGTTGGTGAAGACGCGTAGCTACAGAAAACTAACTCGAATAGAAAGTAGGAAATGGGAAAAGTGGTTGGGGTGCTTGGTTCGGGACGTGTGTTTTTTTATGGGGTGAGGCCGTAGTCTAAACCCCGTATTCCCTCCCTCGAAACAGGCTACTCGACTTCAAAAGAAACAGACAGGACAAAGCTAGCTTATTTTGCAATAGAAATTCTCTTAATTTTTTCTTAAAACGGTGCTTATTAGAAATAATTTTCTACACAAAAATACAAACGATATAAACTACATTTAAGTTTAAGCATTGATTAAATATATGTATATATAATATATATTTCCTAATATAAAGCTCCTTTTGTGTGGTCGTAAATGACCGACGATAATGGTAAGATTAAGAAGTAATTAATGAAACTGACTTTAACTGCCCGTAATTATAAGACAATGAATAACATATCACATATTAAGAATTATTTAAACATACTTTACGGCTTAATTAGAAGTTTTAAAATTGCAAATAAATTATTTACTCAATTACGCAACTTTAAGCTTCACACTCTCTCTTCATATGAAAAAAAAAAGGAAGAGTTTGTTATGTGCTATAAGAGAGCGGCCTAGAACAGAAACGGAAAGATCAAAACCTATTAACTATGGACGACGGTGTGCGTTTATTTCGATGGCGCATTCGTGGGAGGCGGAGGAGTTCAAAATTCGCGTTCGATTTTTAAAAGTATCATAATAATCAAGCTATTTTCAATTAACTAATGCATCGAAAAATTCATTTAAAATTTTTAAAGTTCCAAGCTGAAATGATTTTAGCTCTGACGTGTATAATATGTCACGGTTTACTCTAGTTTCAAATGATTTAATTATCTTCATGTAGTTCTTATTTGGAAATTTTCACATTTACAAATACATATATTACATTGTTTTACTTATTTATTTGTTTTGACTAACAGAACTACTTTTTGAATGAATTACAGCAACAAAAAAAAGCCTTTCACAAATTAAACTGATAAGTTTTCAAATAGGAAATGTGTGTGTGCGAGTCCTTCGTGATTCTTAAATATCTATCGAAAACATTGGGAAGAATTGTTCAGAGGAAGAAATTTTTTGATATTGTTTCCAAACTCTTGCCAGACTTATCAAAATCATGCATGGTTCTGCAAACAGCAACCCTTGTACCACTAAACGACATCGCAAATATGATAAATAACTGGCTTTTGTCACACAAAAAAGTTCAAGGAAATCTCTCTTACTTCATAAGCCCTCACAATCATTCACCGGGAAATTATCAAGCATATAAATATTTTGATAATACACAGTCCAATCACATTAATGTGACCACCTATCAAAAGCCAGAATAACCACCTTTCGCAAAGCGGACTGCTGCGAGATGTACAGGAAGAGAGTCAATTAGGTTCCTGAAGGTATTATTCACTGGGATGTTGAGATATGCCGACTCCAGTGCTGTAGCTAGCTGCGCGAGAATACACCGGAGGGATCAATGGCGCAAGCAACCCGATCGAGATGGTCCCACTGATTTTTGATTGGGTTTAAGGCAGGTGAGTTAGCGGGGCAGGGGAGAACGGTAAACTCATCCTGGTGCTCTTCGAACCCCGCACGTGCACTGTCAGCTGCATGCCACTTCGTACTGTCTTGCTGGTAGATGCCATCATCCTGAAGAAAAACAATGTGCATATAGAGGTGAGCAAGGTCCGAAAGGGCAGATGCGTACTTGTATTGATCCATCGTACAATCCACAATGATGAGTGAACCCAAAGAATGCCAGGAAAACATTCCTCAGAACATAATGACCCCGCCTACAGCCTGGATCATTCCGGCAATGGTTGTAGGGTGTTTGCTTTCAGAGGTTTCGCGCCGCGTATACAACAACAACCATCTGTTCGATGGAGCATAAAATGGGATTCATCGGAAAACGCTACCTGTCACCACTCAGTGGACGTCCAGTTGTGGTACTGGCGTGCAAATTCCAGCTTTCCTTACCGATGAACAGCAGTCAGCATAGGTGCATGAACTTAGGCGTTTACCTTAGAGACACCGCCGCAGCAACGTTCGCTGAACAGTAGTTTGGGAGACACTTTTGGTAGCCCCTTCGTTCATTTGGGCGGTGAGTTGCTCAACGTTAGCAGGTCCATTCGCCCGACCGTATCTCCAAAGCCGTCGTTCACCACTGTCATCTATGGTACCCCATTTGCCATGTCGCTGATTTTGGACAGTCCCATTCTGCCATGCACGGTATATGCCACGCGAACAGTTCACAAACTTAGCCCTTTCAGAAATACTTCCACCCTTGGCCCGAATGCCAACGATCATGCCCTTTTAGCCGTCGGATAAATCGCTCAGTTTCTACATTACGCAATGTTTTCCGACGCCTTTACACACATTTTATGTACGCTCAACTGCACTGTGTTGCCACCTGCCTTCTGTGATTGGTTATTTAACATCGATGTCGAAAGTATGCGGTGGTCACATTTAATGTGACTGGACTGTGTATTTGAGACTCAAAAGGCAGCAATCCCACTAAGTTGTTAAACTCTGTGGACTGACTGATACATCAAATATATTACAGAATTCACACAAATGGTCCTCGAATCACCTTTCTTAGATACACATGTGGACCCACCTTCACTATTTAATGTAATCACATTATCCATCAAGGTGCTCAAGCCATTGGTCCATATTTTCATTGAAAAGATTCCTATCATCCCACCAAATTTTCCGTTTTAAAGGATCATCTCCTTAATTTGCTTCAGCTTTGTTACGAGCATCAATATATACGTACATGGAAAATGAAAATCTCCTCAAATTGTTAGGCTGAATCTGATATATTGTGAGCTTCCACTTACAACTTTAAAAAAGTATCGGGAGTCATTGTTTTAAGTTCCTTATATTGCTCTAATATTACCTATATTCTATATATTTGCTCTATTACCTTTCTATTAGAATTTATATTCACATACTATTAGTCATTACATTTAGGGATGGTGATCTGATATCGATTAATCGAAGAATGGATTTCTCGAGCAAAAAAATCGATTTTTTAAATTGACATGTTGCGGCTGAATCGATATCTCATCCTAGAAAATCGACATTCGATTTTTTTCTGTTTTGGTAAAAACCATAAAATTACTCTACCTCTACAGGTAATGCATTTGCACTGGAAAGCCAGGGCTTAAACGAAGAATTTAAACACTATTTATGGGGTAGGCAGTTGTGTACCTGAAGTATGATCCTATACTTTACTGGCATAAACAAAAAAACTATTTATCATCACGTTCACTCGATAACCATGATGTATATGAGTATCGTGGGATCATCTGTTTCTAGTGAGCACCTTTTTTCGATTGCCGGCAACATCCCGATGAGCGGAACCGCTTGGATCTCAGAAGACTTGACAGGCCGTTGTTTTTAAAAAGCTTAGATATTAAACATTGGTAACTATAAGCTACATTATTTATTTTCTTAACTTTTTAATGCAACAAATACAGTTAAAAAATAGATATTTTCTTTTATATCTGATACTTTGATAAAGTATTTTACAAATGCCAGGCCATTGACCATCAGGTCATTAGGCAATACTTTGATAAAGTAAAAATAATTGTAATTGTCGAATTTCCTAAACTAAAAAAAAATCTCCGATTTTACTGATAAGAGATCGTTTATTATGGTATCTTTTTTTTTCTTCATAAAATTGATTTTTTATATGTACATTGTAAATGCAGACTTGAAAAAAAATCGATTTTTTAGACCTCGATTTTTTTGTGAATCTATTTAAAAATCGACCTTTTTCGAAGGAATCGCCATCCCTAAGTACATTAGCTGTCGTATTTAGTCATTCATATCTTTCATTTTGTTTTAGCAACCGTGCTCATTTTTTCTCTCTATTCTAGTTAAAAATTTATATTTCCAGTCCATTTATGTATTTTTCTAGTTAGTCCCTGCACCTATTCCAAAATTTCCAGACCCTTTCCAAGAACCATTTAGTTATTAAGAGTAAACTTGATCAAAAGGTCTTTATTTTTCATTCAAGCTCCCGATCATATGTTGTTTAATGGAGAACGTTTATTTCTTAGAAGCGCTCATATTTCGGCGCTAGTATTCCACTTTTAATTGGTAACAGCACAGATCCCGCTTCTAAAACAGATCTAAATATATACACACTTATTCTTCGACAAGTAAATATAGATAAAAATATTAAAGAAAGATAACTACATTGATAGGACGTAGAATTAGTACGTATTATATGTACTTTTATATAAAGTATAATAATTATAAGGATATGGATTTAATTGACCCGTTTTAATGAAGAAAATTGAGAGTCAAATTTGCTGGTCGAAATGAATTCGATCTAAGCCGAAAAAACACTATCGTTGCTTTGAAATGTTAACCTCTAACGAAAAAGAGTTATCTATATTCACTGAAACTTATTCAAAAGATTGAAAAAGTGGACCTTCACTTACGCTATTTTAAATTTTTGTGATATGTTGCCTTGTACGTGGGCCTCTACTACTAAAAAATAATTGTTACTAATCGTCCGGGATCTGACGAAGTCAGACAAGATCCATTAAAATGTTGACTTTCAAAAAGTCCAGCACAAGAAGGGCTCAGTGTAGATATCTTTGATTTTGAGATCCATGTAATACATTATGTGTTCGGGGGAGCCTGGTGATCTTGACACTTTGCCCAGATCGAGAAGACCTTTTTGTTCGCTGAAAATGAGGCACTTGATGTGACCACTAGCAAGATGAGAAAGTGTAGTCTGGGAGCATCTGCTACACTTGAAGGCTATGGCCAGACCGGGTCTATTACCCGCATACCAATGAAGAGTGGGAAGCATCCTCCATTTCACTCCACCTTTCTTAACGAGAATAATTGCAGATAGGTAAGGGAGGATGAGGAGGGAATTGGAAGATTACAGCCCTCCTTTGTTAGAGTCTGCCATTTCATTGCCGTTAAGTTCGACGTGGGATGGGATCCACTGAAAATGGATATCATGGTGCAGCGATATATGTTTCAGTTTGCGTAAGATGGAGACACTGATTTTGTCGCCAACAAAAAACCATTTGTAAAGATGTTGAAGTGAACTACGGCTATCGGAGAGAATCCAAAGATCATCGTAATTCTTCTTGGATACAATAACCTCAAGTCCCACGTCAATGGCTTTAAAAAAATCTTTTTTAAAAAAATATTTGTTTTAGCCTGTTGAATTTTATTTTAAAAATTCACTCTTGCAAAAAACGAACTGGTACTTCTGTACTTGTTAGAGAGTATTAACGTTGCTACTATATTTTAAAGAATCAATGTAAGTTCTTATGTTATTTTCCTTTTTTAAACATATTACCCAAAAGCTCCAGTGATTTAAAATATGCATACAGCAAACTTAAATGCAAACAGTATGAGTAGACAAATAATGAAAAACGATATCTTGCTAGTTTCTGGTTTTTTTATAAATTTTAGACGAAGCGGATTTCTAAATTTTTGGATATATACAGGGTCGAGTCCGACCACCTCTCAATATTCAGACTAACCACCTGTACAGTGTGAAATGCAGTTAGAAGGAGTGATAGTGAATTAATAAGATCATAGGGGATGTTGCAAACAATATCCGGAGTCAAGTACTAGCAACGGTAGGTGAGTGGTACAGTATCCACATAGAGTGAACATAGCAATCCAGATTATTCAAAAGAATTCTCTATTAGTTTCAGAATCGGTGAATTTGAGAACAAGCGTAGTACTTGGAAGTCTTCATGTTCCTCCAAAAACTCAAGATATACAACACGTAGCACTGTCCAGCTGAAACATCCCATTCTTCCTAGGAAACACAGTCAACAAACACGGACGTACGAGATCGGTACCAATGAATACCTAACTCAATATACTGAGTGTACCTTTTATAAATACGAAATATCGCAGACAATGCCATGAATCCATTCCCCACACCAAGAGTACTGAGTTAATATCCTCTTAATGTTTGCAGATATTGCAGAATTATTCCCATATTTCCTTGTCATACATGCGGATGTTCATCCGTTCGATGGGGTTTCAAATCTGAGTAAGCCCTTTGCTGCTCAGTAGCAGTCAGTGGCGCACACAAGGGGGGGACCCCCCACCAAAGCCCTCGATTTTTATCCGATTGATTGTAATTCTAAGTATATAGTACGTAAAATTTGATTAATTACTTGTTATTAGTGATTAATTTTATTAATTAATGCTAATTATTTATTCAAAAATTAGTTTTTTACTGTGTTTTGTTCCCAAAAATTGACAAAATCAAAAGGAGCATGATACACACAAGAATGGTGAACTTTCAACGCCAGACCCCCCTTGAAAAATTCCTGTGTGAACTACTGGTAGCAGTCCGATTTATGATACCGGCATGAAAGTAGAAGCAGTTTCTGCCACTGCAGCTTTGTCAGCATGGGTGCAGTGTATAACAGGATTAGTCGTACACGTCTGAAAGTCCCGAGATTCGTTTGAAACGTTATTCAATTACATGCAGGTCAATCCTCACCACCACAACCGACGTTCACTCTGGTATTATTGCATGTAGTGCATCACCATCATAGGATTCAGGAATTAATTTTTAGAAAATACAATTCTTTTGTTTAACACAAGGAACACCGAAATAATTTTTCAGCTAATTTTACAGAAAACCCAATTTTCTTTTCGTAAATGTTTCATCCAGTTCTTGAACGCCTAAAAGGTTTTTGTGTTAACTGCTATTCAATATAATAATTCATTTAATAACTTATGTTAACAAATCAGTTTTTGTTACAATTGTTGTGGGTCGGAGAGAGAAACTAAAAATATCCACATAACTAATTTTTTGCCATTAAATGATTATAAGCTTTTATAAAGAAAGTTTTTCACATTTCCATTTACCTACGCACTATAAAAGTCCAGAAATAGGTACAAAAATTAGTCCAATTTTGCGTGTTTTCTAATTATAACAATTTATATGAAATGATTTTATTGAAACATCATTAATACTTGCTACGATAATTTAAAAATTAATAGGGCAAATAAATACTATATAACAAATTCACTACCGCAAATTATTCTCCCTAGTTAGGTTCCTATAAACATTCAATTTTAAAATGATATAAAGCACCCACATAAAAAACGTAATTGGCAAGTTGAGACCGAATTTAAAAAAATAGGAGTTTTAATATTAATTGCATTCATATTAAATACACAATTAAAATTTAATTTTTGCAAAATTACCAGCTAATGCTTAAAGTGTAAACTAATTTAAAATTATCAACTTAAAAGGCAAAGCATTAATTAGGTTTATAAAATGTTATTTCTAGTATATACTTTTCAAAATGATTTTAAATTTAATCAACTGTAGGAAGGCATCGTTCGAATCAATTGAAACTAGAGAAACTAAGGCTAACGATGACGATTCTTATAATTTTGAACTACAGTCAAGCAATGAGGTGCCCATTCGGGTGTCGGCTCATCATTCTCTAAACTTCATTCTAATTCATGTAAAGTTTTCGGGCCAAACAGCTTCAAAATGTAGACAGCATGGTATCGTTCATATCCACACGAGCACCTCAAAAATATTGCGGGATCTTTTCATCTGACATCCCGACAACCGAAGGCCGAGAGAAAAACACCACTCCGCGTACGAGCCGGAACCCCGAGCGTAATTCGAGGTGTAAGAGGCAACCACCCCCAACAGAGTGGAAAGACAATCCGCTTTGAAATACTGGAAAGAACCGATTGTGTTTGCCTCCTCCTTCACTAATAACATATTCTGTGTGTCGAGTGGACCTAAAAAATAATTTGAATAACTTGTAACCAATTTACAACAGTAATTAATAGCTGTGGGCGAAATAAATAAATTACTTAATTTTCTTAAATCTCACACTACCCATCAATTTACCCAAACGTCACATCTAACGAGGGAACTTAGAGCAGGGGTACACAACCGTTTTCTGTTGGGCCGCATACGTATATATATGTTAGATATTTTACGCGAGCCGCATACATATGATGGCTATTTCACGCGGCCGCAACATGAGAATTAACGGAGGGGGAAATGCTTTAAGATCAAGATAACATAGATAATTTAAAATGTGGAAATTGATCAAAATATTCAAACTATTTTGCTTTTTTTATTATTATAAATTTTTCATATTTTTATTTTTGTCACTAAATTTTTCTAAATTGGAAGCCTTTACGAATCACTCTTTCACAATTTCTGCACCTCTCGGTAAACACACACAGTTTCATATGATTACCAAAAAAACAAAACAAATTTCATAGGGTGTCTTTGTTACCGCTGTGATATAACCACTGACAAAATACTTTTTTGCTGCTGTAAAGATTATTTTTAAAAAAAGTTTATTACCTCTTGAAAAAGATCTCCGAGGAAAAGTGTCATTGAATGTGATTCCTGTGTTTACTGGTATTTTTTAAATACAACACTTACGTGGCAAATCAAACTATTATACTGAACCATACTTAATTTTCACTACAAAATAGTTAACTTCCCAATCGTCTTGAAACAATCTATTTTCTTCGAATATCTTTCGCTTGCAAGGTATAAAAGATAGTTAAAAATTAGTTCCATTCATAAAATGGTCACTACTCTTCTGTTGTCGATTTTTTATCACTAATCAGAAAAAAACATCAATCCGCATTCATACGATATCGACAGCAAAAAGTTAAGTTGATGCATATTAGATTTTTTAGCAAAGAATTTCCCCTCAAATTATTAGATAAATGATTTTCTCAAAGCATTGGGTCATGGCCGTGCCACTTAAAAAGGCCCGGTGGGCCGCAGGTAGAGTATCGTTGACTTAGAGCATTAACAAATCTAACGAACATCAACAAGGGGTGTGTTCAGTTGCATTAGGACTCGCATCCATAGTTCGAATGAAACAACGATCAAGAGCTCGTGACAATGACTACTCATCTACTTTGGCCATTATACTTTTGGAGAGAATAATGATTTCTCTAAAAAAAAAACTTAATCTAAATTCGGCCTGAAAAGTATAATACGAGTAATCAAACGGATAAGAGGAGAATAAGATTGAAGATTTTTTTATACAAAAGGTTTTATAAATATTTGAAGGAAAAATTAATATTTTTCATTAGTAATCCAAGACACACTTTTTAATTTACTAAATAACCAAATATTAAATAATTTGGATATAAAAATGTACACACCGCGGTGTTGTATTTTTTAAAACACAACTTCTTTGGATATAAAAATAATAGAAAATTCAGATGATTCATTTAATGTTATTTTCTGTTTTGTAAAACACGTAATATCTCGAAAAATCTTACCCAAATATTAATTTATTTAAAATAAATGCCTTAAACCACATTAATTAACAGCATGAACATTACTTTTGTTGATTTTAAAATGTACTACGTAACATAAATTCATTGACATTAACATATGTTTCAAAAAAATATTGAAATCGTAATAGAAGGGAAGTACACATCTCCAAGATCTAATTATATGAGGTCTCCAAAATATATTTAAAATTAAAGAGCAATAGCCTCTTTATTATATAATTAATTTTATGCGACACACTCCATCAATAAAAGTTTAAATGTTTACCATTTTTCGCCTCAAGGATTTTTGGCTATAATAAAGAAGGATACAAATCCCTATAGAAATAAGATTTTTAAATTATCAAATAATATTCAAGTACATCTTTTCTTAGAATTTTATATTTAAATATTGCTTTATAGATGGCAATAAACAAATATAAATAGCCTATACTTTTAAATAACGCAATCATTGTTAGCCAGTGTGAATGTGCGACTTACTGACTAAATGATAATTATCTCTTCAATTACTGAATAGTCCGTACAGTGGCGCACACAAAATTTTTTCAAAGGGGTGGTCCAGCATTGAAAGTCCACCATTCTCGTATCATACCTCAATACGCCGCCAAACATATTTTGATTTTATCAATGTTGGGAACAAAAAACAGTAAAAAATAAATTATTCAATTAATAAGTAGCATTAATTAAATAAAAATTGTTTTAAACAAATAATTAAATTTTACGTACTATATACGTAGGATTATCAATAAAAAAAAGAAATCAAGGGCTATGGGGGGTCCAGACCGGAGCCCCCCCTCCTTGTGTACGCCACTGAATGTGTATAGTCTACATGCAGTAGGGGAATAATTTTGCTGTGCAAAATATAACCAACTTGAATCTCAAAATACGGATGCATGCATGCGATTTTTTTCAGATGTTCCACACTTAATGTGTGATGCAAAGCATTTCAGTTCTTAATGACAAATAAATTAACAGCATTTCAATTTAATACAAGCAATTATCAAAGAAAATGTCATTGAAAAGAAAGATGAACTGATTTTTTTTTTAATTCAAGTTTGTGGATTGCCTCTGAAACTGGATCTCTATAATTAAGAGTTCCTGCACATTAACTTCCATCAATTTTTTCAATCGTAAAAAGTCAGCAGTTTTCGATAACAAAAGAAAATTACACGTTACCAAAGTGATAAGAAAACTAAATTCGAAAGAATTTTTTTTAAAAAAATTCATTTCTATCAAGGATGATATGATCTAAAACCTATAAATCTTGAATTTTATTTAACTTACCTAAACTAACATTTTTGCACAATAAATGTTACAATATATTTAATGCATTAAACATCAATTAATTAGGAGAATAGCGATTATCAGCTAGCAGTTTTCGATTTGCTTATCGCGTGACGTCATTTCTTCACCAATCAAAGTTCGCTTCGTTGTTATTGTATCCTTATCTTTACATACTTTCTGTATTGCAGAAACTCACGTAGCTATCAGTTTTTTAGCGAAGTAAAGCTTTAAAAAATTTACAAATATTAAAAATTTTGACGAACTGACGCAAAGTATAAAACGGTAAAATGAATCGCACTTATACATAGGATAATATTTTTTGTTCAAAATAAATGTATTTCATTTCCGAAGTTTCATAACTAGAGAGAGAAAAGTTTTTCAAATGAATACGATTCAAAGAAATGGGGGGGGGAGTTTAAAATTATATAGAAGAAATATTTGATGTCTTAAAATTTTATTACATTTTTCAAACGTAAAATTAAAATTATATACAGATAGATATCCGATTCTTGAATTATGATCAAACACTAAATATGATACTTAAGCTTGATCCCAGGTGGAATTGGATAGCAAAACCGTGATTCTTTAGCAATGACATCGCGACTCTAGTAATCAAGATGCCTTTTATTTCACATGTTGTCGGAAAAAAGAGAACATTTGTCTGTTTTTTCTCCATTTTGTTGATGATTTCATTTCAGGTTTGCTAAAAGAAATCGCGTGTAGTAATCGATTACGAAATGGGGTCTCAAGTGCTACAAGCTTACCTTACGGTACCTATCACTGTAGAACTACACGAGGGCTACTGGTCAAGAATCTCGCAAATATTTTTGTATTGCTAAATATAAAAATACTGTTTTTGTGTGGTTTTTCCTGCTTTTTTATTTGAACAATTTGTTAAAGAAAAATACTTTGGCGAGGCATTAAGTAATGCATTGACTCTAGAAACATTTCTATGAACATAATCGCATCCAATGAAGATGTATAACCTAAATTCGAAAGAAGCAGTATTTTTAATGCGTGAATATATTTTCAAGTTACATTTTTAAAGAAATCTTTGCAACACATTTCTATTTTTTAGACCTAAAATAATTTCAAAGATTCTTGTTTTAATTATATCATTGTAACAGAACAACAAAGTAAATAAAAATGCGTGTTTTATAATGAAAATAAAATTTTATTTAATTTAAATTTGTTTAAGCGGGAGCAATAGATATCAAACTTGAACATTATATTATACTAGCGGTCCCGACAGAGGTTGTCCTGTACACACGTTTTAAATCCGAAGATTGCAAACTTTTTTGAATAAGTTGTAACAATCCGGACCGTTTTAATGAATTTTTTTATAAAGAAAGTTATTACAATACCTGACATCATCACATGTTACAGTTACCACAATTCGACCTATCGATTGCGTGTGAGTATGTATTTACTACGAACTAAGTTGAATATAAAAGCTATTCTGAATAGAAACTTAAAACTTGTTTTGATTAAAGGGTAAAAAAGATAAAACTCGAGGTATTTTCATAACAGGTATATTTTTTTAAAGCACAAAAAAAAAATTATCGTAATGCCATTGAATATACAAAGTTTTTGGTTAATCCTTGAGGAGAATAAGCAAACATATGCGATGGTTTGCCAAACCTCGGACATGCAAAATAAAGAGTGTTTTTTTTCCAGGTATAGAAGTTTAAGTTGGCATTACTTTCCAAGATGGCGACCGATTTAACAGCTGTCAAGTGATTTATTCTCAGTTTGGTTTGACAATTCAACAAAAAGATCATCAAGCAAGGCGTACATTCGTCGAATGGGCCCAAAACGAGATTGCCGTTGTTCCCGATTTTCATAAGCGAATTGTGTTTAGCGATGAAGCGCACTTCTGGTTGAATGGCTACGTCAACAAACAAAACTGCCGCATTTGGAGTGAAGCTAATGCACAAGTGTACGTCGAAACACCGTTACATCCAGAAAAACTGACTGTTTGGTGCGCTTTATGGGCTGGTGGAATCATTGGTCCGTACTTCTTCAAAAACGATGAAGGCCACAACGTTACAGTCAATGGTGATCGGTATAGAGCCATGATTACTAATTTTTTCATTCCTGAATTGAACAATCATGATGTCCAGGAGCTGTGGTTCCAACAAGACGGCGCAACATGTCACACAGCTCGTGCCACAATCGATTTATTGAAAGACAAGTTTGGTGACCGCCTAATTTCACGTTTTGGACTTGTGAATTGGCCTCCAAGATCTCGTGATTTAACACCGCTAGACTATTTTCTGTGGGGCTATGTAAAATCATTGGTCTATGCGGATAAGCCACAAACGCTTGACCATTTGGAAGACAACATTCGCCGTGTTATTGCCGATATACGGCCACAAATGCTGGAAAAAGTCATCGAAAATTGGACGTCCAGGTTGGACTACATCCGAGCCAGCCGTGGCAGTCCTATGCCAGAAATCATATTTAAAATGTAATGCCACAAGATTATCTTTCGAATAAAAAAAATTCATGTCAATCGAATAATACATCGTTGTTTTATTGCAATTTAAAGTTCTATACCTCTAAAAAAACACCCTTTATAATTGGCCGTGCGACAAGCAAATGTTTTCTAATGCGTTTTAAGATTTATAATTTATCTTTTTTAACTAATTGCGATATCGGACCGAATTGTGAATCTAAACCATTTTCGAATCCACTGGAACAGACACAAAAAATTTCATCAAAATCGGTCCACCCGTTTAGGAGGAATTTAGTCACATACACACGCACAGAAGATTTTTATAAAGAAAGATGATATACCGAGTCCTGGCTTTTGTTGGCGCGCATTAGCAGAATAAATAGCCCACGGGGTAAGACAATTATGCGTTTTAAGGTTTATAATTAATATCTTTTTAACTAATAGTGATATCAGACCGAATTGTGAATCTAAACCATTCTCGAATCCACTGGAACAGACACAAAAAATTTCATCAAAATCGGTCCACCTGCTTAGGAGGAGTTGTCACGCACACACGGAAGACATATATATATGTACCGAACTTTTTCCTTTTATATCTAGATATCCTTTTTCCGAAACAAAAAGTTTAATGAATTAACCATCATAACTATTCGAAAGGAGACAGCAGTTTTAAAATGATAATGAGATGTTTAACTTGGATTAAGGTCACTATTAAGCTCACAAAAGGAATATTGCTAGCTGAGTGAGTCTGTAACTCTGCACCATGATTAAATGTCGAGGACGATGCCTGAACGAACACCTATCACCAATTCCATATGTCTTCTCGATTCTTAAGTTCCGAGTCTGAACCAAAGACCATCCATAAAAAGGGGGTGATGCATTTTAAATCAATCAAAACTCAAAGTCGTCCCGTTAGTGTGTGTAGGAGTGGAAAGGTCCATTAACACCTGCTAAAGGGAATGGGTAGTTCCCCTCCCCCTTGGAATGTGGAATGTGAAGTTGCATTCATTGGGGTCTTTGGGTACGACGGAGTGAAGTCATGTCCGAACGTTGCTAACTGTACAATAATTGTTTTCCTTAAATGTTTTTTTTTTTTTTAAATAAACCTTAATTTTTAAAATTTAGATGCCAGGTTCTTAATTTGTTTCCGTGCCCATTGATTAGAATCAAACTTTAGTGGCGCAGCCGGCAAAATCAAGTCTTAGTGGCAAACCCCACAGGAAGAACGTTCCAGAAATTTCGAGTTTTCTGGATTCCCGCGTGGAAATGAATCAGGTAAGAGTTTTTGCTTGCAACTCCCTGTAATGTAAGACGAGAGAAATTTATAAATTATACTGTTTAATATCCATTTATTAAGAGAGAATTTTGATTTTATTTTTGTATACGTCAGTGTACGTTTTTTTCTTTTTTGCTCTGCATATCCATGCAGTCATAAAATTTTGAACGCCAGTTCTCAAATTTCAGTTATTATATACATCAGTATATATTTTATTATTATTGTTCCACATAAATGGAAAGTGTTTTTAGAACATCAGTTCTATAAATTAAGGAAAGATTGTATGTTTTTTTTCTTTATTGTATTTATTTATTTTTGTAATGCACAATAATAAGTTTCACGTCAGTGAATAGCAATTGAGTTTATTGAAAAATTAAAATGCTGAAGAATACTTATTTCATGTCAATGAAATTATTTTGTGCCTATGTACGCATAGTATTTTTCGATTAATGTGAAGAAAAAAAAATATATTAGTTTAAATTGGAGAAAAACTACCGAATATATTTTGTAGTGTTCTATTATTCCAGCCAGGAATAGATTAAGTGGTGCATGTCGGTAATATTTTAAGTGATTATTGTGTATCAGAAATAGGTTAGGAGATTATTGTGTGTCAGTAATATTTTAAGTGATTATTTGTGTCAGCAATATTTTAAGTGATTATTGTGTGTCAGTAATATTTTAGGTGATTATTGTATATCGGTAATATATTAAGTGATTCTTGTGTATCAGTGATATTTCAAGTGATTCTTGTGTATCAGTAATATTTTAAGTGATTATTGTGTATCAGTAATATATGAAGTGAGAATTTTTTAGGTGATATAATCAGTAATATATTAAGTTTTATTTATAGAGTATTAAGTACACTTGGGATATTGTGAAATATATGACTATTATTTTGATTTCTTCCCAGTTCATCGAGTATTGAGTTAGCATAGCGGACGTTGTTTGTGGGTGTTTTAATGAAAGATATATGTGTGGTACTTAATTTTTGCAATTCCTTTTAGTGTTATTTTCGTCCTATTATTTGTTAGTTGCGGTATATTGGAAAAAGAAAATTTTCAAATGGCATTCTTGGGGAAAGCTAAAAAGCAAGATTTAGTTTTGTTGGCTGAGGAGTTAGGTCAAAAAGGTATCAAATAAAATGACGATTATAGATTTAAAGAATATCATAATAGGTAGCAAAGATTACGAAGAGGAGTTCGTTAGAGCTCAGTTATCCGTTATTTCAGAGGAACGCGTTGAAAGGGAAACAGAGGGAAAAATCGCCAGGCAGCTGCGCTGGGAATCAGAATTAAATGAACTGCGGTTACAGATCGAAAGTATTCGGTCGAATGTTAAGCGGACGAGTTGTGCAGAAGATCGTAAGAATACATCTTCAAATTACCGAATTAGTATCGGGAGGGCCGGGGAACATATGAGGGAAACATCTCCTGCTGTGTTGATGGCTGAAGCTACGATACCAGCAACTACTCCTATCAAGGAAGAAAATGGAATGGACGATTTAAGGGTTGTTTACGTCAAGGTCAAGGGTGAGCAAGAAATGGCGAATGCTGTCATGGACACAGGTGCCCAGATGCCCGTGGTAAGACCAGATGTTGTCGAAGGACAAAGCATTGATAATAGAGGGTCAGTTCAAGTAACGTCTGCATTTGGGGAGCATGAAATGGGTGAAGTAAAAGATTCCAACATGGAATTGATTGACCTGAGGCACGGTGTTGTGCCTGTCTCTAAAAATTTGGTTAACGACATGTTAATCTGTTCCTCTGATTTTGAAGGATTAATAGAAAACTGGCAAATGGTTCGCAATCCTGCGATACTTCGAGAACCTTCAGGGGAAGAAGGAATTATTAATTTGGTAAATTCGAAATCAGTTTGCAGCCAAGAAGTGGTCACCGATCTACTTCCTGAGACACGGTTTTTATTGAATGTTCCAAACGGAGATTTGGTTGCAGTAAAAATTAATGGATCGAATGTCCAAACAAATGGACAAGGTATAAAAGAAAGCAAGGGTGAGGTTGCCTTAACTTGTGGATTTAAAAAAGGAATCTTGTATAGTACTAGACGTGGTTGCCCCCCGTAAGGAATGTATTCCTAATTTTATTGACTCAACCCGGGTGCAATGTTGTCGTGATCCAATAACAGGAATTGTTAATTTGGAGTTGAAAGCAGGATTGAAAATACTTAAGGTTCGCGAGGATATTTTATGGACAATAACATGCGTTGGTTGTTTTTTGTCACTCTTGGGACTGAAAAGGATTTTTCTTGCTTTCATTCTACATAGGAATTGGAAGAAAAAGAGAAAGAGAATTTTTTTAAATGTTTAAACCTGGTACAATAAACGAAATTAACGTTTGGCTGAAGGTTTAAGCATGTAAAAGTAATGAATTATTCAGGTTGCCTGCTCCTGTTAAATAGATAAGATTAATGCCAATGATTATATATGTACTTAACGTTTTTCAGTACCATGATTTCTGAAAACTTCTAAAGATTAAAACTTTGGCTTCTAAATATGCTTTGCTAGTACATGTTGTATAATTATTTTAGATTTTGTGCTATATTTTTAGTAACTTGTCTTTTTATATTTTAATATTTTTTTTTGAGTATTATTTGTGTTGAAACTTGTATGGATATAAATTTTTCTATCATATTAATGTGATTTGCAAAACTATGTGGGAGTTGTATTAGCAAAAGCTCTTTTTACGTGATACCTGAAAAAAAAAATTTCTCTCGTTATCTCGTTTCTTGCCATGTATGTATGCATGTGTTTTTTTTTTTTTTTATAGTTTCTTTTCAGCTTCATCGTCCTGGAATGACGGATGAGCTTTTTAAGGGGGGAGGTGTAGGAGTGGAAAGGTCCATTAACACCTGCTAAAGGGAATGGGTAGTTCCCCTCCCCCTTGGAATGTGGAATGTGAAGTTGCATTCATTGGGGTCTTTGGGTACGACGGAGTGAAGTCATGTCCGAACGTTGCTAACTGTACAATAATTGTTTTCCTTAAATGTTTTTTTTAAATAAACCTTAATTTTTAAAATTTAGATGCCAGGTTCTTAATTTGTTTCCGTGCCCATTGATTAGAATCAAACTTTAGTGTGTGGTGTAGAACTTAAGACACAGTGAGGTGTCAACTTAAGTGTCCTCTTTCTCATTTGTCTGTGTTCAAAATTACAAAGCTCAACGCCAATAACCCATGTGATGGTTCTACGTGCGACGTTAATAAAAAATCGATCAATTTCACACATAATCAAACATGCATTTCCTTTATTAAACTGTATGATATAAAACGAACAGTATAAGAACCATTAAATATTACTTAACACACATTTGAAAATATAAACAACCAGTAAAAAAAACATTAAGAAAAGCGCACACACTAAAAACAAAACTCAAAAAACAACAAAAGAACACACACACAAGAAATTGAGAATAAAAAGTAATACATATTAAGAGTTTAAAAGTCATAAAAATGTATATTTCAAAACATTAAAGGACAATAAAAGGTTTTTATAAAACTTACATAGTGAGAAGATATATATAATAAATTACATCTAATAAATTTATCCTCAGTGATATAAGCAATAATTTCTTAAGCTTTTCGCTCTGGCACAGAAAAATTAATATTATACTCTTAAAATATCAAAGCAGTTTACAATCATATTTATTGACGACTTGACTCATATTTCTATAATATTTCTTGAGATTGGTAAAACTAATTGTAGGACGTGGCGAGTGGATGTTATTGTAGCGAAACAAAGGATAGGGCGTAGCCGGTGATGAGTGATTCCTATATGCTGATGCATTTTCTATGGAAAGATCAACGAGGCAGTCTATTAAATTAGTAAATCCAATTTATTGAATATCTTGAAACACCTAGGCATATTAATTACGATGAATATGGACGACACAAAATAGATAAAAAAAACTACAACACACAACACAAAGCAGTCGGCTACATGACTACAGAGAAACGAGCGAAGAGAGAGAGGGCCGGGATTTCCAGAGACATCGGTTTTTACACCCGACGGTGAAGACCACGTGAGATATTTGTAATAAGAGCTCTGATTGGTTACAAGGGGCGGGAAAGGGATTTATGATGTAATATTATTAGTCAACTACGATTAAGATCAGGATGTTAGTTTCGAACCAAATAATTAAAAGATTATTTGAGTATTATTAAAAAAGTTAATTAAAAGGATATTAGGGGGAATTATTACACACACACACACACACTATATATATATATATATATATATATATATATATAAATATATATATATATATATATAAAGTACAAACAAGAAAGATCTCATAGTGATTTCAAACTCGGAATGCCAATCATTGCGTAGATAAGATTGATGGTAAATCCAGCGAATAAAAATTTCCATAAAACAAGCCGGGAGCCTATTTTGTCCCTTTTCAAGAATTTGATTTTATTTTTATAAGGGTACCAAATGAGGCTGCAATATTCAAGGAGTCAACAGAAAAATATAGAACTAATATGTTATGTGAAATTAGGGTTATAAATGTGTGTGTGTGTGCGCGCGCGTGTATGTAACGCCAAGATCAATAATCAGATTGATTAGACAGCAGTTAAACATAGGCTGCGATTTCCGAGCATAACTATATAATGATACACTTTTTAATATCTAAAAGTATAACTCGTTATCGATACACCACTGAAACAAATTATCAAAGTCATTTTATAGAAGAGCACTATCGATGTTAGATTGTATACCAACCCCCCAACCTGTACTATTTTAAATCTTCAAGAAATAAAAGATACTTGAATTTTAAAACCCTACAAAGGTCATTAATGAATGAAATAAGTAACAAGAATCCAAAGTTAGAGTCTTATGGGGCACATGAAGTTTTTGTAAACCTATTACATATAGCAATGCTTAAAACAGACAAAGCGTTCCTGATTACTTAAAAAAGAAAAAGAAAATAGCCAATCAATAAGATTAACATGATTAATATAATTAACATCAAATTAATAGTCATTTTCAAAAGCGTATATAATTTTATCCGTCATGCAAAATAAATTAGTATCAATCGAAAGCTTTGGCATATATTGAGCGTGACAGTGGCGTAACGCAGATTAGGGCCCCAAACTCTAATACATACTTGGCTTCAGTCAGGCTTTGAACCCTCTCGCAATACGGATGTGTACAATACGCCACTGGAGGACGAATTAAGTTATTAACTTGGTGAAAAAGCTTTCTATATAGGTGTTATAATTTCAAATATTTTAGAGAATGGATTCGAATTTGCAATTGGTCGATAATTTTTAGAATAATTTACATCAAAGTAAACTTGATATTGGTTTAACTCCAGGGAAAGTACGCCTATCAATGATAGATGAAACAATGATAAATCTACAACTCCCCACACTGTTTAATAATAAAAGAGAAAACATATGAATTCAAAATTTCAGCTCTTTAATTACCAAAAACATCATCATAAGTAACAAGAATCAATTGCAACTGTTACCAAAGTAGTTGGTGATGACAAAATGTCCGTCTTGATTCATTCAATTCCTACTATTAGCTCGCACACTCTCTATATACACTCAGGAACATTGAAAATAGCGACCCAAGAAGAAAGCATTGGATTGCAATGAAATTTAATACACATAATGACACAGATGAGAGAGATTCACTTAATCTCAAAAACAAGACAAACGAATACAGGGTGTGCAACGACACAAATACTGGGCAACTTCAATAGCGCGTTGGACCACCTCCAGCTGCAATACATGCCGCTACACGGTCCGGCATTGAGTTGATTAGACACCTTATGTTGTCCTGAGGCAGATGGGCCCACAAATCTTGAACAGCCAAATCTAAATCATGTACAGAGTGACACGATGGCATCTGCCGTTTTAGCTGAAATATCATCAACGTAACGTTGGTCCGTTAAGATTCCACGCATCACAATTAAAGTGAACCGGCTATCATAGGCTATGGCTCCCCAGACCATTACACCAGCTATGCGTGCAATGTGACGGAGAACAGTGTGGGGGAATTTGTGATGTACCTCCCCTTGGAAATACATCCCTCGAAGCATCAGCGTGAGCTAGAGGTGTAGGGTTATCGTAAGAACTAGAATCAAACATTATCTTAATATGACTTTATTAAGATATTCAACTTAAACTTTGAACAAATATATAAATTAATGAATGAGAGAATCTACGATGACACAATGCGCAACACACAATATAATACAGACCTATATCAATAATTGAACCGCCTAATCTTCAAATATAATTATAGTAAGTAATCAATCCTACCTTATATTATTCTGTAATAAACTTGTCTTTATCTACAGTGGTATGCAGCTGTACATTTAACTTCTAATCGATCACCAATATGTTTATCCACGACACGTAGAACTTGAATCTTTGAACAACGAACTTCAATAATCATCCAATACCACAACGCACTTTAATTGTCGAACATTCCTTTACACTACCATTACATTGCCATCATTGCCCTTACGCTTACTCTTAAGATCCTATATTTATCCTATATTATCTGCATCTCTTCACTTCTCGTTTCTTGGATTTGGTTGGAAAAGAGTTGCCATTAATTCTGGCCCAAAGAACCCAAAGGACTTGTTAAAGAAAAGACGCGTAAGTCGTCCCAACCCCCTCCAAGAAACAAAACGTGATTTATTCGAGGGTCTTAATGGCCCTTAAGAAATTACGTGCCTAAATTTTATTCTAACCGTTAATTTCTAATGCTTCACTTAAATTTTAATTTTTACTATTCATCTTAAGTTTAATTTTTAATATTTCTCCTTAATTTGAATTTCCACAACTTCAATAAATTTTACTTAATTAAATAGACCAAAATTCAAAGTCGTGCATTTTAATCACGGTAGATTCTCACATGTACAGAATAAATAGTAACAGAGCCGGGGGAAAACCATATATGACTTAAATGGTAGAAAAAACGAGGCCCACACGTCTCTTAAACTTAATTCTACCTGATCATCCCGATGATCAGGCCTCTCTCAAACTCGATTAACAGTGAGAAATGTCTTCTAGCACGTCTACCTGGCATGTTTCGCTTACCAAATTCTTCCTACAATCGGCGGGTAATCGTCACGTTTATGAATCTTCTACGGTGACAATTTCTGGGCATATGACTCGCGAAGCGAGCCTCCATCCCATATCCGAAAAATATATGTGGAACGACTGTGGGTTGTATCCTGCTAGCATGTAGGACGCAGCTGATTGGTCGAGCCAATTGTTGGAGTAATTTCCTGGGTCGTGCGGATTTCTGAATTCATGGCGGAGAGCTGAAAGGAAGCTCTCTTATTGGTGCATGGCGGGAGATGAAATCGACTCTCATAGGCTGCTCAAGTCTCTCAAAGAGAAAATTAAGACTAAGGGGGAGGGGCAAGCCCAGATGGTGGGGATACGACAAATTTTAAGTTAAATAGAAATAAATAAAGAATTAAAATTTTGCAATAGTTGTGCAATAAAATTGCACAGATTAAACAATTTATGGTGGATTGTAAGAGTCGAGAAGTATTCTTCTCGGTCTTTTAGTAGAATCATGAGGAATATAGGTATTTAAGTTTATCATATTGCTATTGTTAGTGAATTGCAGAGAGTTAAAGAACTTTTTAGCTATTTTCTGGATATAGAATTTAAAACTTTTGATTTTTTAATAGCTTTCCGAATGTCGTCATTTCTCATGTACCTTGAGGCTTTAACGATCATTCGGATAGTTGAATTTTGTAAAGTATCTAAGATATTGATATTAGTTTTAGTGGCGTATCCCCACACTGGGCACCCATATGATAAAATGGGACGCATAACGGCTGTGAATAAAAGCACTTTATTATTTCTAGATAAATCTGAATTCCGGCCAATTAGGGGAAACAGTTTAAACATTATATTCCGGAATTTTTGACGCGTGTTTTGAATGTGTGTTTTGTTTATGAATCTTCGAATTTGCGCTGGCTTATACAGCACCCTCTTCCTGATTGTAGCGCCACCTCAGCGTGTATGAGCATGCGTATTGGCACAAAACTTGGATCATTTGCACATCACATTACGCTGTACTTATTTGCAAAGTTTTGCGATTGTACTTAGCTTCCTTCTTGAGTCGCTATTTTCAATGTTCCTGAGTGTATTTATTTATCTTGGTGGAATTTTCAATCGTTAATAATATACATTTTAAAGCGCTCAATTATGCTAAAATTTTATCTACATGATTATTTTGGATTAAAATACAATAATTTAATTATAATTAATAAAAAATTAATTGATTAAAACTAATTATTTAAAGAATTACAAATACAGCCACGTTGGCATCATTTTTGGCGACTTAGCTACCCTTTTGGCGATGTGTCAAAACTTGAAAAGGTTTTTTGCTCACATTTTAAAGTGCTCATTTGAGCTGAAATTTTCTATACACTATTGTTTTGGTTAAAAATACAATTTAATTATAATTAATAAAATTAATTACCACTTAATGTTGTGATTCTGTCATATGTATATATATATTTATATTAATTGTAATTATTTAGTAAAAAGTAGCTAAAATAAAATTTTTCTTTGATCTAAGTAGGAATTGACGTAATTTTTTTTTTTTATATTACTTGTTTATAGAGAAGTAAGCGTTTATTGTTCTGCAAGACTAAACTTGTATTTCCGGAATAAAACATTAAATTCCTATGATACTTTGAGTCGTTTTGAAAACATGTTCATAACTTTCACCGCTTTTCGCCCATTCAAGTAACTACTTGGTGCGACGCTTTTTTATGTTACAGAATGTATTTCTCTTGCAAGGGGAATCTAAAGTGTTACATTATTTTTATTTAGTTTCTGACAACACATTTTGTACATCATAAGTATCAATTCAATGAAAGATTCACGAGTAGAGATAAACATAAAAATCATCAATAAACTTATATAAGGGATTCTTTATAACTATTAAATTGAGTGTAAATTTTTAATAAGCGATTTCAATTACCTGCCCGCATTGAAAAGCGAAATCAAACTACTATTATGTGTATTATTTATTATTTTACTGTAGCTGCTCAAGGACAAAATGTTTTTTTTTTAACTATTATTTTAAAATTTTCGATAACAAATGAAAATAGAGCAATTATAAAGTTATTCTTAACGCAAATTTTACCATTTAATTATTTATTTTGGGTCGATAAATGAATACCAAGCATGCTTGGGGTTGCTTAACACAGGGGGTTTCGCGGCAAACTGACCGGGACATCTGCTCATGCACCTCAGGGCTCAAGGTCGCGTATACTGAGTTGGGCACAGTAGGGTCTTGGCTTGCATGGGCTGTTGCGCCACTGAGTTAAGCTAATTATATATGTATTAAAAAAAGTGCCTCAATTACACAATGAATTTTTATTCTCGTTTTTAAGACATACTTCACTCATATCCACAATAGTTTTTTTTTAATTTCTAAACTTATATCCTTCATTTTAACGTCAATGGTATTATTTCTTCAAAGTTGATGGATGCTATGAAAATATTCACAAATCGGTTTCGAACATTTAAAATTAATTACATTTGTACAGCAACTCACAGAGTATTGAATATTTGTGGAGAATAAAACAAGTGTTTGAATTGCAAAACAATTCGAGGAAAAACAAGAGATTGGGAAACATCAGCTAGATGGAAAAATAATAGTCAGAGGTTAATATAAATAAAATGTTGAAATTATTGCTATTAAAATATCGCCCAGACTTCAAATTGCTGTCTCAAATCGCAATTCTTTTCACAATTTCACTTTTTTCCTCGATTTTAATTTTACATAATACAATTTTGTACTTTTCTAAAAATATCTTTGAATTTAAAAGTGTTTTTTTTTTTAATTTTCAGATGCACATATAGAGAAGTAAATTAATTCCGTTTAAGATAATTTGCTATTATATTCGCAGACTTTTATGGAGATACAATTTCTTTGAAAAATTAATTTAGAACACAATTCTTTTGGTTTATTTAAAAAAAAAATTAACACAGAAATTACATAAAATATATTTAGAGAATTAAAACTGTAATCCCTATTTCACATTTAAGTAAAAAACGCTACCCATGTTTACAACTAATTGATAGATGACAATTGCTATTGGGAAAAAAAGCTAAAATTTTAAAAAAAAACATTTAAATAGCAGAAACAGTTTTGTGTTTTATCATTTACTTATAGGAATTAATTTTTTTTTCTTTGACTGCAGCGATTATCTTACAATGACCGAAACAGAATTTCACAGAAGAGATACGAATGCTCATCTTGAAAAATAATGACATTGAAAGCTAAAAATAATTGCACTGACCCAGAAATCCGCTGCAGAATGTGAAGTACAAACTTCAAGACGAAATAACGTTTAATTTGATAAATTTTATACACCTAGGTTTAAGAGTTCATAGCATGTATATCATGCGAGAATAAAAAAAAATGTCATAAGGACAATATTTAAAATTTTCATATAAAATAATACAATTATTGAAAGAAATGAAGATAAAATTACTTCTCCGATTATAAATTATTTAACTGATCGAAGAAAAAAAAGTTTTTAAAAACATTTTTAATTAGTCATGAAAAAATATTCTTGTCAGCTAGAAAAAAGAAACAAAAATATGTTACGATTATAAATTTTTTAAAGTAGCGGTGATGTAATACGAAATTAATATTCTAAAAATGCGAATAACTGAGATATGGTTTATTTCAAGCTACAGTGTTTGTGATTCTATTTGACTCGTTGTAGTACAGCTCAAAATGAAAATTCGAATACCATAATTTCCTGCCCCTCAAACAATACATTTTTCTTTTCTATTGCACAAAACGTCAGATCTTGGGCATTAAAAATATATACAATAGCGGATCCAACTACAACATATAATTTGAGCTTAAAAATTGTTGTTTAAATTATTCTTTCAATATAAATTAATGTTTTTAACATAAAAAAAAACATTTTTTTCATCATTAATTTTTTCTTTCGGTTTACCTATCGCGGACTATTTCACCCATAGTTCCCATAGCAGAAACAGCTATCACTTTTCTATTATAATTTTTATTTATATTTGCATTCATTCACATCTATTTACTCTAATGCATCTAATTTTCTCTTACACTGAAACATTGGTTTTTGTTAAATTATTATTTACTTTCTAGCATACTAATTTTCTCTCGCATTGAAATATTTGTCTTTGTTAAATTATTACTTACTTTGAGGCCAAACTGCAATTGTTTTTCAATTATTTACAATGCGAACATTCATTTGAAAAAAATATTTTATTTTCTGGTTATACAACTTCATACATGGTTTTACCTTCCCTAAAAAAATATTATTGCTATAATAGGTGAATTTTTTCTGTTTTTAAAACTTAACCCGTGCGAAGAACGGGCATTTTAGCTATTTTGGATAAAAATACATTTTTTGAGACATTTTCAAGTTAACTTTATGTAACGATTGATTAATGAAAATCTAAAAAAAATCAATTGAAATTTGAAGATAAATCTTATATCAGAAGGGGGGAGGGGGAAAATAGTTCTATACACTCAAAAAATGCCGCTGTAACGCCGGGCTATAGAGATAAAAGAAACGTGTCTAGAAAAGAAATATGTGGAAGAAATTTCGGAAAAGGGAATTGTAATGACGTTAATATAGAAATCACACACGCACGCCAGGAAGGGCTGACAGCGAGAGGGGAAGGGGAATTTCCATGACAATATGTTATGCATTCAAAAATGTTCGTGCAACGCCGGGGGTATGGAAAAAAAATCTGTCAAACAATGAAAAGAAGTGAAAAAATTTCGAAAAAGGTAATTTAAAGCTATACACACGGTAATAGCCGGGCTAAAGAAGATTGGAAGTGCTGATTTTGTGAAGGGAAGGGAAATTATATAAAAATTATGTAAGAGCTTGTGCAACGCCGGGCCGTGCAGCTAGTTATTTGATAAAATTAACAACAAACATCTGTTTAATGTGTGTGCATATTAACCGTGATAGTACTTAAGAAGGTTTATTTACGTAACAAATGTAAAGCAATTTTTTGAGGTTTTAAATTCTTTTGAAACATTTTGTAACTGATAATTGCTTACTATTATTATGTTTAATGCTACTATATATTTAATTATAATCAAGGTTTTCATGTTATAAAAATGTAGGGCATAATAAAGTATTTTTCGGTACTCGATTCTTACGAATCATTTCATTTCTGCTCAGATATTTTGGTTGCATAAATAATTATAGAAAGAAAGCCCTTAATATATTGGAAAATTACCGTTCACAAACCACAATAATTTTTTAAATCAAAGTTCACGATATTTTTCAAAGTTATTCTGATGTTTATAATAAAAATTGCAACACGAAATTGTTTGGTGGGAAAGGAATCAACTACTTCTATATTTAACTGAAGATTTGGCTTCTTAATGGTATCCAATTATTTATAAAATTCAGATAGAAATTACGAGAAAGGTCCTATCTACTGAGAAGAATACAAAAATTTCAATTTGAATCAAGTTTAAATATGGACATTTCAAAAGTCTTATTTCAATTGTAAGATTCCCTTAGGCCAGGGGTGGCGCGAACCTTTTTGGATCAACGCGCCATTTTTTCTAAAAAAAGTGTTTAATGGGGGTATAGACGTGCCGTCAAATAATTTTGACTTGTGATTTTTGAGAAAATAATGAAAAAAATTAAATACAAACCACGCAAAAGTCTTGATTTACTACTGAAAAAAATACATTTTGCTCTATATGGTAATAATTGTTCTAGTTATACTTGTAATTCAAATTAAAGTAACATTAGTGTGACTTCTGTTATTGTTGATCAGATGACAAATGACTTGCATTAGGATTGTAAAATGTTACTTTTAGCAGAATACACACACATGCTGAATTAAGAGTCATCTGTCAAATAATTTTCTAAGTGAGTCATAAATGTATTCATCTCTGAAAATAATGATTCTCGGGCATAGGTAGATGAAAATGTGGTTAAAAAAGCATGAACCAGCTTCTTCAAACAGTTAAATGGATTTGGAATCGAATTCCATGTTTCCAAAATTTCGTTACTGACATTTTTACTTATAATGCTTGTTAATTTTCTGTTTCAATCAATTGCAACATTTTTCTTATTTTAATAAATTTTTGAATCCATTTTGAATTAGACTGGAAATCAAGCACAGTTGCAAATTTCAAATTCAATTTCTTCCAATCGAATTGGGACAAGTTCAGTTTATCAAATGAGGTCACATCAGGGTACATAATAATTATGGAAATAAGTTCTTGAATAACTTTTTCTTCGTCTAATTTTTTCAAGTTCGAGAAGTACTGGTAGTTTCTTGTAATAATATCGTTTCTGAAAATATGCAATTTAGCGTCAAAAGCATTGGGATCCCTCTTGAAGATAATATTTTTTATTTGTGTCTTGAGGCGTTACATTCAATTCTTTGAAATGTTGGCATATGTCTGTAAAAACGCGACTGATCACTCGCATTTATTCGTAATACTTCATAGTGAACTAAAATGCTACTAACCGTTTTGATCGTAGACGTGCCCAAGTAATTGTGTCGGGTGCCATTGGTTCGCCATTCCTGCCTTAGGCGTTCTGAAATTTCATCAGTTGAAAGATAACGAAACAAAACGCTCGTTTAAAATTAGGAGATTCACTCTTTTGAGAAAAATCAGGCTTTTATTTTAATCCGCCGAAACAGAAGATTGAGCAAATTAATACACAAGAAAGAACAATAGCACTTTTGTAATTAGAAAATGAAATACGTGCCTCTTGTTCGACCAAGTATCTACATCTTTTTTTTTTTTTTTTTTTTAAAAAAAAAAAAAAGAGTTCAAATTAATTCAAATCATTTTGACTTCGACAAAAAGTGAAAAAAAGAAAAAATCTTTTTGCTTAACATGAAGCTGAAATTAGATATAGAAGAAAAGCAATTACGGCTGGTATTGTTCATATATTTTTCGATTTATAAAACTAACGAACAGGCAAACAATATCTTCAAATATTTTTAGCTTATCAAACACTATTCCTAATAGGAACTTGATACCAACACAGAAGTACGTTTAAGGCAGGAGAAAAAAAAAATCTGCCTTTTATTAAGAAACTTAGGTGGTTCTTAAGTCTTCCTTCTAAAGGGTGTTTTTTTAGAGGTATAGAACTTTAAATTGCAATAAAACAACGATGTATTATTTGATTGCATGAATTTTTTTTATTCGAAAGATAATCTTGTGGCATTACATTTTAAATATGATTTCTGGCATAGGACTGCCACGGCTGGCTCGGATGTAGTCCAATCTGGACGTCCAATTTTTGATGACTTTTTCCAACATTTGTGGCCGAACATCGGCAATAACACGGCGAATGTTGTCTTCCAAATGGTCAAGCGTTTGTGGCTTATCCGCATAGACCAATGACTTTACATAGCCCCACAGAAAATAGTCTAGCGGTGTTAAATCACAAGATCTTGGAGGCCAATTCACAGGTCCAAAACGGGAAATTAGGCGGTCACCAAACGTGTCTTTCAATAAATCGATTGTAGCACGAGCTGTGTGACATGTTGCGCCGTCTTGTTGGAGCCACAGCTCCTGGACATCATGATTGTTCAATTCAGGAATGAAAAAGTTAGTAATCATGGCTCTATACCGATCAGCATTGACTGTAACGTTGTGACCTTCATCGTTTTTGAAGAAGGATTCCACCAGCCCATAAAGCGCACCAAACAGTCAGTTTTTCTGGATGTAACGGTGTTTCGACATACACTTGTGGATTAGCTTCACTCCAAATGCGGCAGTTTTGTTTGTTGACGTAGCCATTCAACCAGAAGTGCGCTTCATCGCTAAACAAAATTCGCTTATGAAAATCGGGAACAACGGCAATCTCGTTTTGGGCCCATTCGACGAATCTACGCCTTGCTTGATGATCGTTTTGATGAATTGCCAAACCAAACTGCGAATAAATCACTTGACAGCTGTTAAATCGGTCGCCATCTTGGAAAGTAATGCCAACTTAAACTTCTATACCTGGAAAAAAAACATTCTTTATAAGATCAAGAGATCTTATAAAGATCTTTTTTTCCCCTCTACTAATTATCCAACTTATAAATAAGTGCATCAAATAATAAAGATCGGTCGCGCAGATGCTTTTCTAAAACAACAATTTGCATAACGTACTAATGTTGAACAAGTACGTTTCAGTAGTTGAACAAGTACGTTTCAGTAAACGTTTCTTTTGAGGAACATCATTTCTAACGCCAAGAATCATTATTTCAAAATGTGTATCATATCTAAATGAAAGGCTTGGTAATGTTTCTAAACGTTTTTTAACATTATAAATTAATTAATCAACTTAACACTTTCTACCTGAAACAGTTCTCTATCGAATTGTACTTGTGCGACAGCATCATGTGCTCCATTTAAGAATTTCCAAGGCGGGTGGGTTTGCACTTTTCATCTCTTCAAAATCGATTTGATTGTAAGGTAAACTTCTTTAACGTTAATACGAATTGAAAATGCTCATTTCCTGTTAAATTTTATAAACTCCTATCGATAAAACATTTTTAAAAAAAAGCGCTAAATCTAAAATAATTTTCCCGAGACAATATTTTTCGTACCATTTTTTTTGTTAGCATTATTTATGTCATTTTTGGAATTTTAATTAAACCTGTTCTTTTGTTGAGGCGAAGAAAGCTTTTGAAAATGTAGTACTATGCAGTGCAAGGACTTTAGTTTTGAGTCTGCGTTTTAACAACAAACTGAGGCATTTGATAAAATAATAAAATATGAATACTGTGACACGAGCATCTGACTAAATCAGTCAGATAAGATCTCATTAATATACAATAAATTTTGAGATATTTTTGCAAAAAATTTTAGAAGCAAATTTTGGGGAAGAGTTGAAAAATCGATATATTTTTTTTATATATATATAAAATTTTACCTTACTTATTCATGAATTCTTATTAAGCATTCAAATTCTGAATTACAAAACTTTGGGATATTAATTAAAAAGTGAAACGAAACACCGTTTCTGATAAAATTTGTTGACTACATTCACTCTCCACATAAAGAGCAAAATCTTCCTTGTATGATTAACAAATTAAACAGCAAGCTTGTCGACGGAGAAAAAGCAAACGTCTCAATGTTTAGTGCGCCATCTAGTGCCCAGTTTCGGATTACATCGAAGGGAAAATTTTTAACCTTTCTCAATGCGGTTGAACATAGTAATTTCAACCCAATCGTAAAAAAAGCGCACAAAAAAATTGTAACCCTTCCCGCACTTTTTTTAAACGTGAATAACAAGCTAACAGGTGTTTTTTTTTTTTTTTTTTTCTTTCAGGATAGAAAAACCACCAAGACTATTCTACTACCCATAAGGCCTCTCGACCTCTTTTCCTACTTTTAGTAGAGAACAACTAACAGTCAAAATTCTTTTATATAACACTAATTTATATTACATTTTAGAAATCTTATAACAAATTGTGTCGTCCTATTGATTTAATTAAAAAAAAACAATTCGTCCATGTAGAGTTTTAAAAATCACTTCAATAATTCGAAAATAATCAACTTGTTTCTTACTATTAAGAGATAAAATATTCGTTTCGAGTGTTCATTTCAACATCATAAAGCAACTTCCAACAGCCCACAAATTTAAATTTTGATCAATATCATTAACACACAAAAAAAATGTGCTTTGATTAAAACATTCTAGGAAAATAAATTCTTGCTAGGAAAAAAATTTTTTTGAATGTTAATTTCTTGAAATGTCATTGTAATCTTTCTAAACTTCCCCCACTCCCCCTTCCTTTTAGGTTGAGTTTTGTAACCATAATTCTTAAATATTTATTACAATGCAATCTGAATTAGTGACAGAGTTTTTCATAGAATTCCGTAAACATGAAAAAACCCCGGCAGAATTTATTATTAGAACATGAATATCAACAAATAAAATTACACATAAATTTAAAGATACTATAAAACAAGGCAATTTTTTTTTCTTTCATGACATTCAACTACACAATCGCAATTATAATTTTTTTTTTCGAAAAATATATACATTTACTTGCATCACATTATTTCATTTAATGTAAGTCTAAAAGCAAAAAATCTAAAATAAGTTATTAAACAATTTATAAGCCTTATTATTTGATAATATATTGACTGCATAAATTAAATGGGCAAAAACTTTCTGGCCCGTGGGGGGATCGAACCCACGACCTTCGCGTTATTAGCACGACGCTCTAACCAACTGAGCTAACGGGCCTCGATGAAAGGAGAAAAAATACCTATTTTTAAGCCATTTTCATTTCTTTGGTAATTTCGATGTGATTTTGATGAAAATGAATTTAAGGTGAATATTTTAAATTTGTACAATAGGTTGAAAATAGTATTACCCACATTTTTTTTTTTTTTTTCAAAACGCTTTACGTTATTTCGCGTTTGTTTCTTCCGCACATTTACTGATGTTACTGAAGCTTACGACACGTTTCGAATTTAGGAGAAATGAAACCAAGTATGTTTCAGAAATATTTCGTATTGAAATTGCACATATATATATATATATATATATATAGCTTTCCTTTTTTTACAGTTTTAAGTAAGTTTATGTTAACCATTCCGTTTGATATTTAAATGAAGTTCTATTCGAAGCAGAATAATTTTACAATATTTCTTGTCAACGTAATTTATCTCTAGGTTCAATGAATAGAGATTCTAGATTCAACTCACTAGATTCAATTTAATTATCAACCCACGTCACTTAAAAAATTCTATTCAAATAAAACAATATAAAAATCACACACATAATAATAAAAAATTCTCATTTTCATATTGATTATAAAGATGTCACAGGAATTTATTATTTCCTGAATTTTTTAAGTTCCTCCTTGCCAACTCATAAAATATTCCTTTTCCCCCATAAATAAACATAATTTTAAAGTTAAAATCTTAATAAAAGTCATTTGATACACATATATTTGCAACCACAAATATAAATAAAAAAAAATTTGTATTTCCCCCTCTTTTTCTCTTTTTATTTTTTTGTAAAAAAATGAGATCATTTTTAATTAAATAGTAATGCGCTTAGTTATAGCTAACACTTTTTTTTATGTAGAATCTCATGATCAAGAAATGTGGCATATATTCATATTATTAAAATCCAGATGCCAAAAATAACATTTTTTCTTCCAATTAGTATATTTACTTCTTAAATTTTTTAACAAATAGATGGATACTTAAAGTGATAAAGGCTCGAAGCATTAGTATTTTGTATTATATATTAATACAATAACACAAGGAATTAGGATGTTCTCTTTCCCTAACGCATACATTCTAAAGAAAAATTATTACACTTAATTAGCGAAAATATAATTTATAGTAATGTATAATCAAACTGATATCTGTTTATTACTTAATTGCCTATTCAATATACGATAGCTTTTTTTTTTGTTTCGCTCTTTAATAAAAATACGTTATTAATCAATATCTAGGTACCTAACTGACTGAGTTATATCAGCATTTATCATTGTTGATAAAGTTTGACAGCAACAATTACAAATTAAAGTAGAACAAAAAATTTTATTACAGTTATAAAATATTGCTAAATATATATATATAGCTAAAATTATATATAATACAAAACCAAATCCTTCTAAATAATTTTTAAATTTTCAAAGATTGAATCAAGCCTCTGCATCTTGTGAACCCTACTTCCCCATTCTATAATTTTTTTAACGCTCCTCAAAACATTTTTTAAAAACAACAACAACTAAAAACATGGAATTTTATTTTTGAATCTCTCAGAAATGCAACAGCAGATTTATAAAAATTTAAAATTGGACGCGATAATGTTATTGACAATTAAAATTTAACATAGTTGATGCAATCTTTCCCCCTAAATATATTATGAACGATTTAAATATTAGTAACATAATTAATCAGCAAAATAGATTTTTCAGCAAATTGAGATTTCTCAATTGATTCTTGAATAAAATTAATTTAAAGCGGTTAAGTATAATTAAAACTAAAAAAAAGATGTAACCAATTTTTTAATTAAAAAAGAAAAATGTGTTTAAATTGATTAAACTTTTAAAAAACTTGATAATTACACATATTAACAAAGATACCAACTCTTATTTTTAAAAATACCTTGTAATTCTTTGGATTCCTGAAAAAAGTTTCTGTATATTAATTTTTTTAAAAAAAACTTATGAATGAGTCCAATGAAGACGAGTTACTTTTGTTCATGGAAATAAATATATACCATAAAAATTTAAAATCTATTTGCTTTGGAGAGGAGTTTTGAATCCTTATAAAAAAATTCTTACAGCAATATTTCACAATATTACAATTTCTACGGAAATTTTCGCATATGCAAAAGATTGGAGAATGCGCAGAAATCGACAATTTCGGTATAATCACTTTAAAAGCTATACGGATAAAAAAAACCTCTTGAGGTCTTTTCACACGTATACATATTTGGAGCAATTTTCCTTGAAAGCAATCATTCTGAGCAATTTCTACGTAGTTGTCATAGCAACTGGTTCCGAGCAACTTTTCCCCAGTGAGCTGAAAGAATTGCTCGAAATTCCAACCAATAGGGTTCTTCGACTCCCTTCGTCATAAACAAGATGGCGGTAAAAATGACATCCTCGGCTTCGTCAAACGCATCAGAAATGGCGTATAATATTTGTAAACAAAATGGTGCTCCATTTCTGCTTACGACCGTCATAAAAAGCGCGAGCGGAATTAAAGGAATAATATTGGATGTTCGTTTTCCGAAGCAGAAAAATCGACAAGTAATATTTCAATGTGAAGAAAAGGCGTTGCTGACGTCAGAGCGTATCGTTTTGTTTACGGCAACCCTTCACCCTCTCAGCTTCTTGAAAATTATTCCGAAACGGTTGTTCCAAATATGCGAATGTGATAAGCTGGGGCGTAGCTACCACCGTATCAATGATACGGGGCCCCAACATGTGTTACAGTCCACTGACAGAGTTCCTATATCTAAAACGGGCCCCGAAGGAAGTTTGATACAGGGCCTCCTCAGAACTAGCTACGCCAGTGGTGATAATTCCTTTACATGTGCCTTCATCCGGCCTAAAAGCCCTAGCTTGCCCATCACTGCTTTAGAATCTTTTTATTTTAAAAAATAATAATCTGTATAAAAGTATAAATCTCAATCTTTTAACATATCAGTGAAACAAACTTTTGTGCAAATGGATTTTAAAAATAAAAATAAATTCTCTCGAGAAACGCTTAATATTCTACAGAAATGTTATTGGAAGCTAAGCCCCATTGCATTCATGAATAAAAATGTTTAATTATTAATACTATAAAAATTGCTCCTGGGTTAAGTTAAATACATCATTACACTGGAGAACTTTTGATCGAGATAAAACAGCAATGAAAGCTTATGATACAATTTTTTTCTAATCCTTAAAAATTGAGTCTTCAAAACAGTTATTTGTATATAATACTAGAAATAAAAATCTTTAAAAATAGTTATTCGTGTGAAAAATACTGAAAAAAGTTTTCAACTATATAGGTTCGAAGATAAATATTGATAAAAAAACACTTACATATTGAGAAAAAAGGCAAGCACTTACAATGATTCATATAGTAATTATTACATTTAAACACAACTACAATTAAAAATAGACGTTTTTTAAAAAAGAATATTCACTTGAAATACCAATATTTTTCCACCACCTATTATTTCTACCTCGTTAGTAACAAATAATATTGATAAACGAGAATTAAACCCACAAACAAGATTTGTTTTCTTTAAAAACTAAATCGCAGACACATTCGATTTCTCTCTCTCAAAATTGATCAATGCAAATAAAAAACTGAGTTCACATGCGAAGTAGTTTTACTTCGCCTTAATAAATGTTACATAAATAAAATATAAATTTGGATTCTCTCTTGAGCAATTATTTATCATTTTACTACCACGCAAAGGAAAATTCATAGCAGTTATCATTTTTACCAATGTTATTAACTTAATTTCATTGCAAGCAAAACAAGTATTATTTAAAAGTTCTGGCATTAAATTTTAAAAGATTCTGATTTCGATCAATTTAACTGTATCACAAAAAAATAAAAATTTAAATTCTTCAGAGTCGATATAAAACCTTATACACCAAACCATTTGAAAAAATACGTTAAAACACAAAAGGAACCCTTTATTGTTCTAAAAAGGTTGAACAAAAATTTTCATATGAAACATTTGTATTTTAGTATCTTAAAATTATTTAGGATTATGTTTATTATCTAACTCAAAACACTTAAATTACAGTGACGAGTGGAACGAGAAAATTATATTCAAATTCCTTTTCAAAAATTTACTAACAGTTTCCAACACCGTACATTCCTACCTACCATTTTAACTCATTCTTTGATATTAAAGCTGTAAAATTATGTCTATATCTTGTAATTCAAATTTTCTACCAAACAGAATTGTGTTATGGAAATACCAGCTCAAATTTATTCCCTAAAGAAAAATTTAGCAGTAATTTTATTTTCATTTCAAGCATAGACAGAGTTTAGTTAAAGGCGGTTTAAAGCAATATCAAATTTTCGACCTGTATGGGCAAATAAAAAATCAAAAAATCAAAAACCATACACATGCTGAAATACAGTCGGATCTCTATTTAACGAAGTCGGTAAATCCCACAAAAAAAGTTCGTTATATAGAGGTTCATCTTTCAATATACTTTATAAACCACATAAAGCAAAGATTTTATATATAAATATTAAAAAAACAATTCACACTTTTTTGTAAATAAATTATATATTTATTTAATATACCTTACCCACTAAAAAATAAAAAAGAAAGAAAGAAAAATTGCAAGGAATACAAGACAAAAGAATGTCGAAGAATAGACTGTATATTTTCAACATTTAAGAAAATAATTTTATATTAAAATTCATGATTTTATGGACATTTCCTAATTTAAAGCGTACAAGTAATTTTAAACATAACATTATTTAATAACAAGAAATTCTAAGCATACATTATCACATGCATCCCTAAATTTAATTGTTCACAAAATCTGATAATTTTATTTGAAAAATTGCGGTATTTTTTTTTTTTTCTTTTTATATAGGTGAGTCGGGTCCCTTGTAAAACCAGTTCAAGATTCATTACCACCATAAAGTGTGTTAAAAGAGAGAATAACTTGAACTTTCCAGAAATATTTTTAAAATAGAGAGAAAAAATTGAATCACAAGAGAAAAAGTTCGTTATATATAGAAAATGCACTTCGCTATTGGGAGGTTATTTTACGAAGAAAATCGTGAAATGTTCTTGGTTCCAGGAAAAATCCTGGCACCAACAACTAAAGAAATTATAGAAATATAGAAATTAGTACACTGTATAGAAAAATTCACAATATAGAGGTTCGACTGCATTTTATTTAATATGCAAAACAAAAAAAATCCATAAAAATCTTGATTTTCTCAGCTTTGTGTTGAAAAAGAAATTATTCCGAACCATGAGTGTAGCAAACTTAAAACTCCAAAAGGAGGACATCGAGAAAAAGATCTTGTTTTGTGTTCATTTCGCGCAGAAACAACCCGAGGCTGTAGGTTAGTGTCGAGTCCGCGAGCAGTCGTTCAGGTGCAAGAGAGAGACTACAGGTTGAAGGTTAAGACGGAACGAAGGTCACTACGACCGGCTTCCGAGACAAACATAGCACGTCTCCCAAAACATTCGCTATCATCAGCCTACGACTATAGTGTTTATGAAATAAGGTGAAAGTGAAACTACTACGCAAATGAGTCTGTCATGCTCTTTTTGATACGTTGATGGCAAGAATATTCGTATATTTCTTTTAATTTTCAATTCAAACTCGTTCAGAGTACTTTATTAGGTTAAAAAAAAAAAGTGCAGAATAACTTTTTCGTTGAAAATTTCCACTGCCCAAAATATTTTCAATCTTATCTAAAATGAAATTAATTTTTAAGGATAACAATATGCACCAGGCCTGGAAAAGGAAAACTGCCGTGTTTTAAATTATGTCAAGTTTTGAAAAAAAAAGGAAAGAAAAAATAATTTGCATTGTAATTAATATGCCGCAAGGGAATGACGAAATTAGGGTTTTCGTCAAATCCCTAAGGGAAATCAATTGACAGGAGATGTTAAGATAACGTCTCTTTAAGGTCATTTCCCTGATGAAAGTAAGTGATTTTATCAAATCCCTGAACTGTTTCAGTAAAATGAACTAGTTAAGGTTTGCATTGGCAAAATGTTGTCTAGGGAGGAAGACACCTGGGGAGGGGGAGAGGGTCGAGTCCTTGTACTTCCTAACCAAACAAGTAGTACTATCGATCCCCTAAATATCAACCCCATATCTGTACAAAAATGGCACCATAGGTTCAACATTTGAGTTGATATTTTAGAGCAGAGGTTCCCAAAATATTTTGCCTCATAGACCCCTTGACAGGTTTTTCGGTTTGGGGGGTATAGACCCCTACTTACCTAATATTATATTTTTGCAAATTCATCAACTTAAATGGGTTTTTGACAGCAGGTATAGAGCTGCATGCTTAAAAAGATTTAAATTTTTAATTGTAGTGAACTATAGTGTTTAAAAATTAAAACACATGTTAATTAATTAAATTAAAATTTAATTAATTCACATGTGTTTTCTTAATTTTTAAACACTATTTATGTATTAAATTAAAATTAAATTAATTCATAAAATAACTGTTAAATAAAATAACTGAGCAACTAACAAATGCTTTTAGTGGGAGGGATGAATCTGGGGATGCAATGACAAATTTTCAACGTTTGGCATCAATCTTGTCAGGTTTAACCCTAAATACCTCCTCGGTTAATAGTGTCCAGTCTTTTCTTCTTTCTTTTTTAGTTTTGGAGAATGGCAAGCGCAATGAAAAACTCCTCAATCGGAAAAACAATTAAAAACTTTCTCAAGATATTCCATAATGTGGAATAAATAACAGTTATATCTTTTTAAAGCCAAAATTATTGACATCCGTTTATAAACTTAACTTTAAGATCTTGTGCCTATTCCAAGTGTCTAGTTGTTGCAATCTGACTTTTTTTTCAAAGTGATCATATAAATTCACTGCCTATTGTGGTATTAGATAGTCAAAACATTTTCAAACCTAGTTTCAAAATCCAAAAAAAAAAAAGGGCATTTAAATGTTGAACGTAGGTTAAAACGCCTTTTTCCTGGCAGATTGTCCGTGACAATTGAGAAACTGAGAAAATTTGAGATGTCCAAAATTATACTCCTTTAGCTTAATTCTGGCACACACAAGAAAGGCTGAAATGGGGTCCCTGTTTTAAAATAAGTTATGCTCTCACCTTGAAACTGCAAATTAACCTCTTTAAATTTAGTAAATAAATCTATTAAATAGGTAAGTCTGGTTTCCACTTGATTAAATTTCCTTTTAAAATTAAAATCACAACCTAGTTTAATGAGAACCACTATCGTAGACTCCCATTTACACCTCATGGACCGCCCAAATTATTTTTTCGCTGGCGTGGAAGTCGTCGTGGTCCCTTGGGGGTCTATACAGACCACTTTGGGAAACACTGTTTTAGAGTATAAGCAACCGACAGAAAAGAGTTACGCATCAAAAAATACCAACCTAATTTTATAATTATTTGTTAATTAGTTTCGCATAAATAATTTGTTTTTCATTGACTATTGTTGTATTACTTACTTCTACGTTTAATATAATGTACCATATTTGCTAATTAAAATTAAACACTTTTAAACTCTTGACAATATTATTTCACTGAAACAGATCGTTCAAATCCCTTACTTTTATCAGGGAAATGACCTTGAAGACTTCCGTCAATTGATCCTCTCCCTTAGGGATTTGATGATATTCCTAATTTCAGCATTTTCCTGCGACAAATATACCGTGACATCCGGCGTATAACGCGCACCTGTACTTTCAAGCTGAGATTTTTAATTTTTATGTACATTCGCCGTATAACGAAGACGTATAAGACTATTTTACGAAGAAACCTGAAATGTACATATACGAAGCTCTTATGTATTTTAAAGTTTATTTAATCGAGATATTTTTTCAAACTTTTTTTTAAAAAAATAGTATACTTATAGAACTACAACCTTTTAAGTTCATATACGGAATATAATATCTTTTAACTAGACGACATTTCGATGTATGTACAAGTCTAATTTTTTAATACTTATCTCTTTCTTTGTTTCTGAAACTGTCATTTTTATACCCTGCGCATAACGCGCACCCGTAAATTTCGATCTCATTTTTTTATTCAAAGTGCGCGTTATACGCCAGATTTTACGGTACATTAATTCCTTTTTTGCAAAATCAAAATGGTTCGAAACAATTTTAAATCATAAGTACTCATTTAAACTTAAGAAGATGCGACTTTCATTTAAGTTATTAAAGATGCTTATTTTCAGGATATATCTTCAGCGATTAGATTGAAAATTAAATTAAAAGTTTCGGCATGCACCATCACGTCCACAGTGTCTAATTAAAGCCATTTTAGAATTAAGTGCATTTGTTAGAAAAGATTTTTATATATTAGATAATGTAAATAAATTTTAAAATACTATATATAAGAATTTCTTGAATATTGACTTGGGATAAATTACATAAATAAACCATTGCATGGTTTAGTTAAAATAATCTAATGAAACTTGTGGTGTACTTAAATTAAATCAAACCAGTGTGTGGGAAAGCTGTTTGTAATTTTCAGTTTGAGTTACTGTGGTGTAAATAAAGTATCGATTATATATATTTTCACTATATGCAACAAATCATATCAACAAACCCAATATCTTAGAAATCAAATGAGAGATATTTATATACTTCTTATACATATCTCTTTCGATTTATATATACCAGGGGTGGCGAACCTTTATAAATCCACATGCCATTTTTTCTAAAGAAATGTTTAGTGAGGTATACACGTGCCGTCAAATAATTTTGACTTGTGACAATTGGAAAAATAATAAAACTAAATACTAACAACTCTCTCTCACACAACTCGCATTTACTACGAAAAAATTCCTTTTTGCACTGTATAGTAGTAAATGTTTTAGCTATACGTGTAATTCAAATTATAAAGTAACATTAGTGTGACCTCTGTCGTTGCAGATTAGATGATAAATATCATAGTAGGGTTGTAAGATGTTACTTTTAGCAGAATTCATGCTGAATCGGAATCATCTGCCAAACGGTTTCTAAGCGAGTCTTTAATGTTATTCATCTCTGAAAATAATGACTCGCAGGCAGAGCCAAATGAAAATGATTAAAATACCACGAGCCAGCTTCTTCGAACAGTTAAATGTGTCTGGAATCCGTTTTAGAGACCATGTTCTACATGAAACTTTTTTTCAGAACATTAAACACACATCACTTTGTCGTCTTTACTAATGTCATGCCATATTTCTCGATCCACCAAGTTTGAAATTCTCTGTTACCTTAACTAGTTTGCACTTATTGTCTTTTTGCTGACCTAGCCATGTTAAATAACGGTTAGAAATCGTAAATATAATACAAATACATTTTAAAATACAGTAGTGTCAATGAAATTGACTATGCTAATGCGTAGATAAACTTCGCAACATTAGCAATTGCAGTCCACGGCGTTTATCAGGCAAGACAATAACAAACGAGTGTGCTTTCTGCCACACCGCGACCAATAAATAATTCGCGTTTTTGTGATCGTAATACTTAGATGAGAACTTCATTAATTTGAACTAAAATGAAAAACGTTTTGATTGGTGGCGTGCTCAAATATTGTGTCACGTGCCATTGGTTCGCCGTCATCCCTGATATATACCGTTACGAAGATCAAAATACTTTCATTGTAAATATCCATCCAATTTGCACTTAGTGCAGAGACGTTCTACTCATCGAAACAAAACATCGTAACTTGCGCTGCTCGTCACCTAACACGGTTTACAATTACAAAATAAACCTGCAACAAAGCTTTCCAGCATAAAAAGGTTTCCAAGCATGCAAGTGAAATGAACGAAAATATAACAAACAAAGCAAAAAAAAAGCGAAAGAAGGTACCTAAATTCGAAGCAGATGCTATAACTGAAATTTTAGTTGAATAGATACAGAAAAATGTTTTCGCCCGGTTGTATTATTCTCATGGGGTACCAAATTGAAACCTAATGGCCCAGTTGCCCATTTTTTAATCAAATTTAATTACTGTAAAATCCCTAAAATAGGTTTTGTTCTCTGCAAATAAACTTTAAATCTGAGATAAATGATAAATAATCAAGGTCGAAAAAAAATGTGCTTTTCAGAAGTATTAGAATAAAATATCTCCAATATATATACCGCACTTTTTTTCTGTAAAACCCAGCTGGCCCAACCCAATATTTAAACTAAATTTGTTCAAGATTCATTATTATATTAAAATAAGGAAGCAAGTTCTCTCGAAATGAAACTATAACAAATATTTTATACTTCAAAAGAAAAATATGTAATACAGCATTTTCCAAGTTTATATCGAAACTCCTACTTAAAAAAAAACGAGATTATAAATAAGGGTTTAAAAGGGCGTTATTTTAATTAAATATGGTGAAAAAAAAAAGGCTTGATACACATTTAAAGGTTGAGGCGAAATGTTTGAAACAGAGCAAGAAACGACAGCGATTTATACTCTATCAATCTGTCTGCATTGATTCTAATAATTCTTTAAAAGAGGGCAAAGACATATGAAACTTTTCTTTGATTAAAATGTGTGTGTGTAGCTACAGTATTAATATTTTTTTTCTAAAAATTAGAGAAAAAAAGCTTATAAATACTTCAAAAAGTTTTCAGTTTAATGGAAAGGCTTGCCATGGAATATGTTCAATTCTTTCATTAATTTAATATCAAGCAAAAATTTTATAAATGAGTGGAAATATGGATTTAGGACAATGTCTTAATTTCTTTCTAAAAAGAGTCAAATTGTGAAGGAATGGTGAAAAGATTACAAAACAAAAAGTTTTCTGTCGCATAAACGATATGTGAAAATCTATATTTCTTCATTCTAGATTTTCATATCGTTTATGCGACAGAAAACTTTGTCTTGTAATCTTTTCACCATTCCTTCACAATTTGACTCTTTTTAGATGGAGAAGAATGTTCTCCATTTTATGAATTATCAATAAAAAAAATACTCGGAGCTTAATTTTGTTCAATAAGTGTCATTAAGACAATGTATACAATCAGGAACGTCTAAAGACTTCTTAAGGCTCTGGGCCGCAAAGAAAAAGTAGTCCCTCCTACGGCCATTAAAAGTAGGCAGTATATAGCATACGTTGTCAAATACTCGCACAAACGGAACTCGAAACAAATGAATGTGCAAGACTTATAATCGCACAAACTAACGTGACTAAGTACCACATTTCCACTGAATGAGTAATGATTGTGTATGGTGGTAGGCCTAGACGACCGTCATCACATAATATAGTCTTGTAAATTGCCAATTGGTATAGTTTGATATCCTAATTTTTCGGACAGCATGTCCGACAATAACCTTTGACCGTTAAAATTATTCGGATCATAATCTTACTGAGGCTATCGAGAACGAGACGAGGCTTCCATCGAGGTCGAGGCCCAGTTGGCCCATGCCTGAAGATGTCCCTTCCCTATCCACAACCACAATAGATTATTAGACAGAGAAAATAGCATTTTAAATCAGGATCAAATGAGAAACGTTATCCAGACAGATTCTCATTCCTCAAAGTTTCACCAACATATAACAAAGAAGTCTTGTGTGAAATCAAAACCAACTAAAATATGATGAATTGGCTCGAGATTCATTCGAAAGTTTCAAAGTCCAGGTAAGGAACTAAAACATAAACACGACAATTAGCATATTTTCCAATAACAATAACTGTAACCAACACATATAACAAAATGATCCTTCCAAAGTAAGTATGACTTAAATAAAACTACGAATTTACTTAAGAATCTTATCTTTTCTTTGACGATAAAAATCATAATATTCGATAAAGAACCAAGTACATGTGGCAGTGTGTGATATCTATATAAACTAGTACCAAACATCCCGCGATGACGATCGTTTTGGCGTGGTCGATAAAGTACTTGCGTACGGAACGGAAGGCACTTGGATCGAATCCTTCCTTCATACACGATAATTTTTAATAGAGTTATTCAATATTTCAAGTTTTAATTTTTCTTAACTATATATTTTTGCAAGCATGATAGCCAGGTATTATGATAGAGTGTGTTTTCTAGCTCTCTAAAACATGGACGCTGTTGTCGACGACATAGTTATTTTAAACCATGGTCAAGGGACGAGGATGACACCAGATCACACCCACATCAGGACTATGTCACAACAAATTTAACGTGCGTCAGCATCTTAACACGGAAGGTTTTCTGTCGCACCAGGATTCAAACCCGTGACTCGACAAATGATGGCAACAAGTTGGTGACCATGTTCACACTCGGCTACCGCGACCACCCAATTTTAATCCGTAAAATTACATCATATTTTCAAAATGATCGATATGTTTTAAAATATATGTATATAATACAAGTCCATCAAAATGTATTTAGTCAACAACTGAATAGAAAACCAAAGAAGCTGAACAGAAAATCAATAACACATCCAAAAGCATGTTATTGATTTTCCTGTTAAGTTTTTTCGGATCTTGTTAGGCGATTGGAGACTCGTTTTCCTATCTAATTTTGTACACAATTTACATTTTTGAATTATTCTGTGTTATTACATATTTTAATAAGCATCGTGGCATACTTCGTGGTACACGAGGAGTTCTGTCTTGTAGTTTTAAATTAAAAAAAATACAAAAGCATCTGTTTCAGCAAATTTATCAGTAACTAATAACCCAGAAACATTCCTTCATAGAGATTGAGCATATAACTGATTTGATCTTTTAAAATTATTATTAAAATATTCTGCCCGAATAAATCGTTGAAAAAATAACTCGCCATGATTACGAGTAACAATACTTTTTTTTAAAAAAAATCAAATGAATTTTTTTTAAAAGAACTTGTATGTGAATCTTTTTTTTAGATTTGTTGTAGTCAAATACGACTTAAGTTATTTATTTTAAAAAATTAGAAAAGTATGGGAGAATGGTTCGAATGGTCTATTCTCTTAGAATTTATCAAATAAAATTCGGAAATACGTGGTGGTTTTAGTTTTTAAATGAAATATTTGTTTAATGGATATGTCTCATCAAGCAAAGAAAGAAATGAACTAACAAAAACATTAGAAATTGTGTGAAAACCACATTCGACTATGAAAACCGCAATTCAATTGAGAAAGATTTCCAAATACTTTCCACAGTTGAAGAAAACCGACAATAGCTCACCACTACATCAGCCATTTAAAAAATGAAACTGCTGGCAATCCCTACAAATGGACAAGTTACTTAAATAATAATCTATGAAATCATAACCAAATTATCATAATGGAAATTTTCAAAGTAGATTAATTGATTTTCCTTGCGTTCGAAACTACGAAGCAACTCGAGGTCTGTTAGCGATGATCCTCCTAATTTTGTAAAGTAGCGAAAACAAAGCTATCTCTCCCGGGTACTTAGCTCTCCAAATTTCCACATGACTCCAATATAAGATTTTGCGATCGAGAACTATAATGTGCATCAGCCCCTCTATAAGGAGGGGCCCATAATGACCCCAAAGCTTGAACACACAACTCAACAAAGAATTCATGACCATGATCACTCGACTACCGCGGACATCTTAAACGTAAAAAAAGAGTGGACGAAGCAAAGTATTCATTAATTACTAGCCGTTGCCCACCAGCTTTGCCGAGTATTTCGCGATGTTGTGTTACTAAAGGCCTTATCACACGTACATGCTTCGAGCAATTTTTCGTCCAATTTGTGCAATTTTTACTCAGTTGCCATAACAACGGCTCCGAACAACTTTTTCCCAGTGAGCTGAAAAAGTTGTTCCAAATAAAAGTTGCTTGAAATTCCAGCCAATGCGTTTACTCAGCACCCTACGTCATAAACAAGATCGCGGCTTCGGTCTCTTCAAACGCATCACATATGGCGTCTAGTATTTTAAAGGCGTATAATAGTTTAAACAAAATAATGCTCCATTTCTGTTAGTACCCATCAACAAAAGCGCAAGCGAAATAAAAAAAATAATATTGGATATTCGTTTTCCGAAGCAGAAAAATCGGCGAGTAATTTTTCAATGTGGAGATAGAGCGCGGCTGCCGTCAGAGCATGTCGTTTTGTTTACGACAACCCTTCCCCCTCAGATTGGGTGAAAAATTGGGCGAAAAAGTTGTCCCAAAAATGTACATGTGATACGGCATTTAGTATTATTTTCAAGTTATTGATATTGGAAGAGCTAGCATTAAACAATTAGACAACAATTAAAAAGAGTAGCACTTGAATGTCTAAAATGGAAGTAAATTTATCTTTAACGCCTCGGTAAAACCCCCGTCCCTTTGGGAGTCGAATTCTTCAAAACCTATTTCTAACGGACCAACAATTGAAATATGCCTGCTAAAAAAGAAGTCTGTAGTTCTAATAGTTCCGGTGGCCTCGTAATGAGTGAGTCTCTTATCTTATGCCTATAATACAAATGAATACTAGTACATGTAAAAGACTGTCTTTTTTTTTTACTGTTTGTTCCATATTACATTTTTTTAATCATTAACCAGTTCAGGACCGAGCTATTTTTCCTGTTAAGCCTAATTCCATTTGAAAATTCATGTGAATTCATTACTGTGATAAAATACACCGAGGTTTATAGTTTATAATAGTTTCAAATTGAAATTACACCGGTGTGTGATCACAGGCCTCAGAACAGGAAAAACGTAATATCATATGATTCAAAAGTCCATGAAGTGATCACATATATATGATCATGGTCCTGAAAGGGTTACGACGGCACGTAAAGAAACGTAACTGCATAAAACTGTTGAAGCATGAAAATTAAATTTTCTAATTGAAACGAATTCTTATTCTTGTCTTTTAAGTTTCGTTTCCTTGAGAAACTTCACAATAAACTTTTTTCTTAATAATTTCATCTTCCACACACATTACAAAGTTTGATTAAAGTTAAAATTATTGGGAAAAAACAATTACAATTCTTTGTTCAAAACAAAGAATTAATGCAAAAGGAAATTGAATCTTGGGTATGTGTATATATACTAGCTGAAATACCCGTTCTTCGCACGGGTGAATTGAAAAATTAAACAATACAGATTGAAGGATAAGGAAGTTTTTAATGAGTTAATTTTACTTGAATTATAAATTAAACGAAAAGAAGCCTTTTGCATCTCAGCTGAACAAAAAATCATATTTTTTAAATTTTAAATCTGTAAGTCTAATAACTGATAAAAAGGATTTTTCAATGTTTAACGCCCCCGTAACTCCCTTGTGGGTCGAGTTTTGAAAACACCTTCCTAAGTTGATCTCTTCTCGGCAAAAATAGCATATTGTCACAAATTTTGTGTAATGTATGCTTAAAAAAGTGTAAATAATTTTATATCTGGATGTGTAATACGCTAATATTACTTTCTGTTATAATATTCGCATATGCAACGCCGGTCCTTACATTATAATGGTGATTCAACGGAAACATAGTGAAATGTTGGAAATAGAGCCAAGTTGGCATCATTTTCAGCGACCATGATGGCAACTTGGTAATTGATTGAAGATCGGTGCAGAAATTGATATGCTGTAGCGCCACCTGGTGGGGAGATGCAACAAAGAGGATAACTTTCTCCACAACAAAATACATATACATGCCAATTTTAATAGTGATCGGTTGAACGGTGTTGGAGGGAAGCGAGGTCCTATATACAAACATCCATTGTAATATAAGCACACTAGTTAAAATTTTCTTCAAATTTATTATTTCATTCAACAAGTTTGGAATGATTCAGTCTACTTAATCTTCATAGGATAACATAAATTCGTTCATATAAAAGACCTTTTTTTGACGGATTTACTTTTCCCAAGAGAATTTTCTTTTAAAATACTTTTAACTAGTTGAGAATCTCCAAAAACCAGGGTCGTAGCTACCGCCGTATCAATGATGCGGGACCACCAAGCTACAGGGGCCCAACATGTGTAACTACAGTACCACTAATAGGGCTTTCAATTCTAAAAATAAGGTCCCTAAGGAGATACGGGGATTTGATACGGGGCCCACTCAAAACTAGCTATGCCAGTGCCTAAAATTCACTAGAAACTATTTGAATATCAGATATCTATGATCAAGATAACATGAAAAAAATTATTAAAGAACTGGACAGAAAATGATTCTTTTAGGGTCTTAACTTCACTAAAAAAAATAAATAACTCGCGAATCGTAAAAAGACACCAAAAGAATCGTATTTAATAAATCTTCATGAGATTCGGATGTAATGTAATAATATTTTGCTATTTATAACTATTTGATCGCAGCCTGTAAATGAATTTTTGATGCTAACACAAGCTATACAATCATTCAGTATAAAACACACACAAAATGTTTTTTTTTTTTTTTGCATCACATTTGTTACTGATTTTTATATACATATTGCATTTGCATACAGAAACATCGGAGATGGTGAATTTTAAAATAATTCCGAGAGCATCTCTGTCTTCAACTCTTTGAGGGCGATGGTCAACAAGATTGTTTTGAATGTCGCACTACGAAAATTATTGGCGATGGACCTCGTAATTCTGAATCATAGCCAAGCAACGAGGAGGACTTCCGGGCTAGCAAACCATTCTATAAACTTCCACAGGACACCAACGTGAGAATTTTTAGCCACGACCGATTTATCGTGCCTCAGGCCCACTCAACACTCTCCGTGTTGATGGTTGTCAACGGTATGCGGACTCAGAATGCATGACTCAACAAAACAATGATGGCAACGTGTTTGCGATCCTGATTTCTCGTCTATCTTAGATATTCATAACACAAACATTTAATTAAAATACCGTTTCTTAACTGTTTTTCCCAGAAAAATTAGATCCAAGCTATTTTGTCACCGACAAAATATTAATTCGTAACTTAAAAAACAATTATTTCTAACGTAAAAAATTCAACGAAATAGCACAAGAATAAACCCACAAAAATTTGCTAATGCAGCATAAATATTAATTTCTAATACAATCTGTAAAATACATCGAATTTAAAATACTTTTAATTTTAACCTTTTTCGTTTTTTATTTATTCACGAGTATGTTTTTCATTCATGTTTAAAAAGACATGTAAGAAATTTGCAAGAATTTTATGAATTTCTATTTAAAAAAAAAGATTATCCAAATAAGAAGTTCGGATTGAAATTGTTGAGATAAAAATCCTAACAATAGTCAAAAAATTTTCCATTTTCGAAGAAAAACAAAACTTTTGCCGGTCCGAAGGCAACGTCCTGCGAGGAAAACTAGCTCTCCCTGGAACAGGTAGAAATCATTGGTAGAACCACTTCTCTACGTCACAGAGCGATTGCACAAACCCAAACCAAACAGAACAGAATGACACACGATGAAGTTATACACTTCCTCCTTCATTTTATTCCAACAACACGATGCTACCGCCATCTAGGAGATGAGCAGAGCAAAATGATTTTTATAAAATGGCGAATGATTAAGTTTACATATTAAGTGTTTCGCGATGAATTAAAAAAAAATATGTAGGGTGCAAGGGTGAGGGAATTTATTCATAGACTAGGGAAAATATTTAACGATTTTAAAACAGTTTTTAGATTTTGAAAAGATGAAGTTTAATACAGCTATAGATGTCCAGAAATATTTTTAAAATTTACGTTACTCGTCTATTAACAGTCAGAATATTTTTAAAAACTAACATAGAGATAAATCATTTATTTTACACCTGTTAAGAATTTAATCAAGCAATAATGTAATGAAAATCTCAGAAAACCTGCTTACGTTATTCTTCTGTAAGACATTATATGTTATGTCAAATCATATGTAATTTTTACTTACGTTGCAAATGCTTTTATCAGCATCAAATTATGAAGGGGAAAAAATCGCTTCCACCTTCAGAAAAGAATATCTATCATCAACACTTCAAATGTGACAACGAAGAGAAAGGCGAATTAACTATCTTTTCATTTGAATTTCAGGGCTGGATAAAAAAATTGTAAGACCGGGACGTTAGTAGAAAATTTTTGGAGAGTAAGAGATCAAATATAAAGTGTTAATATTTTTTTATTGTAATAATTGTTACTTTATATACATGTTAAGTTTTTAATGATTAAATTTTACTTTCTGTTTTTATATATTCATATATACGTATTTATTCTATAATTAAAGAATGTATTAATTTTCTATTAGCATTAAATTAATTTTATAATTTGATTTTAATTTACATGGACCAAATAAGATAAAGAAATAAATTTCAAGACTTAATAATAATATATAGTGAAAATTATGCAGAAATCATATTATTCCTTTTGCTACTACAAATACAAAGTGTTAATTATTCCCACGAAATTTTTAGTTTTCCCATGAGAAAAAAGTACTAACAATTTTTCCTTCAAAAAACTTCTACCCCATAATATCTTTGCTGGTTTCTTGAAACAGTGTACTATTTTCGTTTTTAGCGAAGTTCATATTCATATGGAAGGGGAGGAGGGAATATTTCTTCAAAAGCAACATTTAAACACAGTTCTATTTCTAAAATAAATTTTGGGGATCTGGGCTGTGTCTTTACATACTAAATAAAATAGCATTCGTGTTTTATAGAAATCTGTCAAATTTAGACGCGAAATTTTAACTAGAAAATTCATATGTGAATTTAACCTTCATTTTAAAATGATTTATATAATGTTTCCAAAATTAGCATTGATTTACATGTAAATGAAATAACAGGAATAAAGAACTTTATGTAAATGACATTAGGGAAAAAGTTCATTATATAAACATTTCTCAACATCTATCTTTAGTTAAAGTAATTTGTGGCTATATTTAGATCTGTGATGACAACCAAAATTTCCTTCACTTTTAAACGAGCGACGAAAAGATCAATTCAGGCTAAATCGCGAAAAATTGTCAATCACAAAAAGGTATGCGACAAGCTTAAAAATTTTCATGCTAAAATATAACACATACAACAGCGAATTATTTTAAAAAATTAAAATCCATAAGAAAATTTCAATTTTACCCAAGACTAGATCTAAAACAAAGTTTTAAAGAGCTTTAAAGAATTGAGTAATGAGAAAGCAACAGAGAATAAAAAGCTTTTTTAAGTCTAAATCAATGTGATAACTTACAGAAATGTATATCCATGAAACTTCAAAAAACATTTTTCAAACTTAAATTCTTGTCAAAAATACATTCTCAGAGGAGAAAATATTAAAAATGCAAAAAAAAGCTAGTTATCCATTTGGGACGAGGATGGTATTGCTGTAGTGTACAGGCAGAGAAAAGATGCTAAGTAAATTTCCATTGAAAAAGATAATTCAGAAGATGGAGCAATATATAGAGAAACAATTGGCAAAGCGTGGATCCACACACACACACACACACACATCTCAGGTCCTCTACAAGTTGTTATTAAATTTGGTATTCATTAGCAAAAATGGGATACACCCCTTATCTCTTACCAAACTCTCTCCCATTTGTCCAGTTAAGTTACGGATTTCCAAATTTTTTTATTGCTTGTAGATTCCCCAAGTAAACTTTTTAAAAATGTGGATCTCATATACGCATGATATATTTCTAAATGAAATATTTGTAGGTTATTAAATGATAAATAAACAAATCCAACCTAAAAAATAAATAATATTCATATAAAAAAAACCCATTTTCACTTAAAAAAATAGTAATATATAACTGTAAAATCCGGCGTATAACGAGCACTTTTAACACACAAAAAAAGATTGAAATTTACAGATGCTTGGTTATGCTCCGGGCAGGGTCCTTATCTATATTACGGGGCCTTCAAGCTACAGAGGCCACAAAACATGTAACTATTGTCCTACTAACAAGGTGCTCACAAGTGAAAAAGGGCCCCAAAGGAATTTTGATACAGTGCCCATTCAGAACTAGCTAACACAAATGACGCCGAATATAAAATGATAGCTTTAAAAAATAATTATAAAAAAAGAGATTAGTAAAAAAAAATTATACTTCTAAATATATCGAAATACCATTCCTTTAATAAAAATGACATACTTTATGAAGAGAGAAGAAGAAATATACTAGAAACTAGAAATATACTAAATTTTTTTTAAAAAAGCCTGGGGTAATACCTCCAATAAAAATAATTTCAAAACATAAGAGAATTGCGCAAGAACACATCTCAGGTTTCTTCTTAAAAATTATAGTTAAAATAACTAAAAAAACACCTTTTCATAGTTAATCGAACTTAGTAATTTAATATTTTAGTCGCCAGATCTGGAAATTGGATCAGAAATTAGTCGCCAGATGTGATTGATTGATTGAATATTAACGTTACACTGTTCAGCTACACGAGGGCTTTTGGCGACGGACCACGTAATTTTGAACCATGGTCAAGTGACGTGGACGACACCTGATCTGGCACCCCCTCTCCTAACTACCACACTACACCAACGGGAGGCCGTTTCAGCTCTCGACAGATTTAACGTGCATCGTTGCCCTACACGGCGGGTCTTTAGTGGTACTGGGCTCGAACTCGTGACAAGGCAAGCCACGGTCCGATACCCATACCACTCGGCTACCGCGACCACCAGTCGCCAGATGTGAGATGAGATCTGAAAATGGGAAATCGTTAATCCTGATGTCCTAATCAGGACAATGGAACAAAATTATTAAATTATTGTATTGTCATCGTTCCTAGACATGTGAGCAAAATTTTAAATTAATCTGACCTTTTAAAATGGGTAAAAATTGAGTTCAAAGATTTCGTTACATACAAGTGAAACTTATAAAAGGGTGTTGAAAAAGGGGGTACACGTTATGCGGGAAATATATCCAAAAATTAAAAAATGCAGTTTGAAAGTGTAAGTGCGCGTTATACGCCAGATTTTACGGTATATGTGTGTATAACAATCTCACTTAAGTTCATACATCATATATTTTTAAAAAATATTATTTACAGATGCTATTTTTTTTAAACACTAGTTTCATTTTATTTCTCTCATAGAGAATTGAACCATTTTGAAAAAAAAAATTAATAAAATAAACTTGCACGTGCCTTTAACCGAACGACTGACTGGCATAAAGTTTTTTCCTAAAACTACCTAGGTAATTTCTAAAAATTACTATTTCCTTTCATAATATTTTACCACGTGATTATGAAATCCCGATTAATCTTCCCATTATGATTCTTTAGCTGAGGGAATGCGGTGATACTTCTCTCTTTTCTCGAATTATACTGATTGAAAATGGACGCAAAATGGTCACTTCTCTGGTAATTTAAATGCATCGATAAATTAAGTTTTTCTTATCGGCTATTCTCTTTTTACAACCATTTACAGAAGGAATACATGTAACAAAATAACCTAATATCAATTTAAAATTTTGATCTCATACATTTTTTCTCTAAATCATAATTACGAATACCCTATTTCGAAACTCAAGTCTCATTTTATTTCGAAATAAAAGAATTAAAACCGATATTTTGCCAAATTTGTTTGAGATTCCAAGAAAAGAAATACATTTAAAGCTTACATGAACCTTACTGTGAGCGACTAAAACTTTTCCTTAAAAAAAGTAGCGTAATTTCTAAAAAAAACTAATATTTCTCTTCACTTGAACAAGTGTTTATATTTCCCCCATGAACTAACTGAATGTACTGAAAGATTGTTCTGCCTCTTTTGTCGATGGAAGCGATCTGATGCACGAAATTCTCTCTCTTCTGTTTAAAATAAATAAACGAAATACTGGTTTTTCGACTCTTCTATGTTTCTTGCCACGACTATAACATCTCTATAAACAAAATGAATGCTTTACATTATAAAAGGAAAGTAGGATAGTTTCTTATTATGAAGACAAAAAGAAAAAAAAAAGGTTTTAAAATCTAAATAAAATTACCGCGGAAAGTTTAAGCAAATCGCCTTCGAATTATGGTGTGTCCGAAGGAAAGGATAAATATACGATACGCTACAAAAACAAGTTGTGGATGAAGATTCTGTTCTCCTCTCCTCTCTACTTTTACAAATCCAAATCTTGCAGCGTTCTTATCCGGAATCGCCACTTTTCAAAAAACTGTTAGCTTCAAAAAGTTATAGAAATACAAGTGATGTCGCTAATTAGTGCTGGTCTACACAGAGCTGTAAAACGGTTCAAAAAACAACTAATTAAACTTTTTAAAGTTTAACTAATTTTTTACCACACTAACAAAATTTTATCACAAACAAAAATTATGTCATAGCATGAGCGAGAATTACGGAGATCAAGCAGAATACAAGTCAAAATGATCAAAGTTACTCCTTATAACTGAGGTAGCATAATAACTCCAAGAAACCACGCTTCGATTGGACAAAACCGCATGACTTATCGGATGATTCAATATGCATCAGAAAATGAGATTGTTTACATCTTTTAAAATAATGAATCCTATTCATATTCCTCTCTATGCAAAAGTTATCAATTGTTTTTCAAGATATAATTCACCACTGTGTATTTCCATTAAAATTTTTCTGCGCATTTTACGCAGTATTTAAAATCTGGTTTTTTCCCCCGAAAATACGCTGATATACATGATATATATATATATATATGTGTGTGTGTGTGTAATAATCCCTCTAGCATTCTTTTTGTGTGTTAACTCTTTTTACTTATATTTAAACAAACTTTAATTCTTTGGTTTAAAAATAACACTGTTATCGTAATCGGCTAGTCCAAAATCCCTGTCCCGCCCATTCTATCCAATTAGAACTATTATTACATAATAATCACGCGTTTGCCACTGCCGGTATAAAAGCGAAAATATTGTGTAATCGCTCTTTGCCTTTGTGTTGTGTCTAGGGATTGCAATATCGGACCAAAAGTTCAATACCGGTATTCGGTATTTTTTAGATCTTAATGCTGGGATTAGAAATTTTAGTAGAAATTTTAGAAAAAGAAATAAAATACAGGTGTTTCTTTGTTTTATTTGCCAGTTTCATTAGAGAGTGTAAATATCACAAAAATAATTTGTAACTTCTAAATTATCACAGTATATAAAGAATCCCAAAAAAGTAAAGAACATCGTATTTAAATCACAAAATATGTGTAACTATCACTATTCAATCAGTGGTACTATTACAAATTTTTGAAATGTGATCTTAAAAAACATATAATGCATCAAGTTGCACTGTCATTAAACCTGGAACGTATTTTGTGCAAAAATTACCACAGCTGTCGAAAACGCTCTTTCGGCATCTACGCTACGCTAGTTGGTGGTACTGTTAGCAATGCGCGATATACTTTTTCCCAGTATTTACCTCTAAACCCTCATCTTCAAATAAATCGATTTCTCCCCGGATAATTTTGGATACAGCTGATTTCTAGCTGTATTATATTTCGGTTTGTTGAATTTTTTTTTAGTTATCGGTAATTCTAATTTTTCTTCAAGAGACGATTCCTTTTAAGAATCGACATTGGTGTCAACATCTTCGATTTTTTATGTTCTTTAAAGTTATTCTTATTCATTATTATGGGTAATTATTTATGAGTATTTATATAATGAATCTGAAAAAAAACATTTTGAACCCTAAAGTATGATACGCAAATACAATGTGAATAACAAATTCCCCAATTTAAAAAATATCGAAATATTACGCACTTTCTTCATAACTACAAACTTGTTTTCACAGATACGAATATCAGACTGCGAATCCTGCGCGCTTGCAGTATCACTCTCAGCTGTAATAGGATAGTTTGGGCCCGACTACTTGGATGATTCACGTATTTATCACTTCTCTTGATTGTACGATGCAACTTTATATTCACAGTCTTATTAATTTTGCCCGCTAGGGAGACATAAAAACAAAAACGTATACTATTTTGCTATGTTGGTGATTCCTGAACATATAGTGGAGATAATTTTAAAATTTTTTAGTTAAAACCGAAAAATTGGTATTTAAACTTGTGAATACCGGTATTACAAAATTGTACAAATGGTTGAAAATACCAGTAGTTAAAACCGAAAAATTGGTATTTAAACTTGTGAATACCGGTATTACAAAATTGTACAAATGGTTGAAAATACCAGTATTCGGTATTACGGTACACCGGTATTGCAATCCCTAGTTGTGTCCTCTAAGATGTCGCTGCTGCTTGTCTCTTGTCCGCTTTGCTTTATAATCGTCGCAAGTTTGTCTCGTCAAAGTGAAAATGTACCGCAATTTTGTCCTATGCTTTTGATGTGTGTGTCACAATAAAAAAGATGAACGTCTACTGAAGATGTTTTCTTGAAACCCTACTAACATTCGACAATTATACCACTCGTCCAATACGTTACACACATATATATATGCATATATATATATAGTATAATAAAATAAAAGTGAAGAATAACTAGAACCCACAGTACTAAAGAAGTAAGAAATTGGAATTCAGCAAACACAACAAATGTAGATACAAAAAGTCATAGGACAAAACTGAAGACCTATTATGATTTCTAAAGCTGTCGCTGAATTAGGCCAGCGAATTAGGGTTAGCAATGCTTTATGGATCCACCTTCCCCGTACAGCAGAAATTTTCGACATAATAGGGAAAAAAACAAGTTGAAAAGTTAAGTCTAATACAACACGTGGTTGTAGAACCTAATAAAATCGTAAAAAGAAATTGAGAAAAGAGAACAATAATGAATCTATCAAGGAGAGGAATAAAAAAAATTTTTAATAGAAAATATTAGGAAAAACTTGTAAAACAAAAATCCTGTCCGCAAAAACACCTCCTACTTCAATGAGATCCTACGAGAAATGGCGTAAAAGATTGAAACGCCAGCGCAGGAAAGAAAAAACCGTAGCGCCATTTGGATAGTTATTTTGCAATTAAACTAACCCCACAAAGATAACTAATTAAGTAAACAAAACATAAGAAGTTTTAAATAAAATAAAGAACAGAGTTCAGAATAGATAGTAACAAATAGAAATATATTAAAGTAAATTTACTTGGATGATTATATACTAGAAAGTTATATTGCAATTAAATTTAACGTATGAAATTTTTTTTAATATATTTCTTAAAAATAAACTCAATAGAGTGAGAGAAGAAATATTAATTAAAATAACGAACTAAAATAAAACTAGATTTAATTAGAAATTGAAATATATTTAAAGATAAATTTACTAGGATATTTGTATTCTAAACACTTATTGCAAAATTTCACAAAATTATTATGTATTAAAATTTTATCAGTAATTAAATCATTGTTTCTTTTCATAAAGTTTAAGATAATATTTCTAAAAATTGATAGGTGTAGGTTACTACCCCAGGAAGGCATTTTTATAATGTTAAAATCAAATGAGTATCTTTTATCAAAAATATTACTTGTAAGTAAATTATTCTTAACGTTTAATTGAAGGTCCAAAAAGTTAGCTGACTCATTATTATAATTAATTTTTAATAATTTTAAATAATGGGGATAATAATTAAAGCTAGGATCATAGTCAACTATATTACTAAAAATAATTAAGTCATCTATGTATCTAAAAAAGTAACAAGAATCATAACTAATACTTTCATTTTCATAAAAATGCAGGTAAATATTTGCTAAGCAGTTGCTAGCTGGTCCACCTTGTGGTAATCCTTTAATTTGCTGATGAGCATTATTATGGAAAATATAAGTTTCTTTTAATACTAATGCAATAATATAAATATATTTATCATATTTTATTATCTTATTCAAAAAATATTTGCTTTTAAGAATCTTAAACATGTCTTATATATCAATGGGGTTAAATGATATATATATATATATATATATATATATATCAATGGGGTTAAATGATATATATATATATATATATATATATATATATATTTATATATATCAATGGGGTTAAATGATATATATATATATATATATATATATATATATATATATATATATATATATATATATATATATATATATATATATATATATATATATATATATGTGTGTGTGTGTATATATATATATAGAGAGAGAGAGAGACTGATTATCTAACTTAATAAGTGTAAAAAAAATTCAAGCAGCAAGAAACGAAGTAGGAGTTGGTTATAAATGTTTCCCAAAAATTTCTTTAAAGGGTTATTTTTTAAATTCACAATGAATTTATTCATTAGTTCCCATTAATATCTATCTACATTATGAATTTTTGTTCTAAGATTTTCCAAAGAAACGAGTAATACTTTACATTTGAAAACTCCTGTATTCGTATACCAACACCAACAAAAGTTAAAGATTTATTAATTCTAAAACTAAATTACATAAGTAAACAATTTTATATATAAAAATATCAGCCATACATTAAAAAAAAATACTCTCATTAGCACTTTATAATTTTAAACCACGCACGTTTAAAATGACGAGAGTAACCCATAATTCTAGGGAGAGAATTCTGACAAACACCAAGAACGGCTAGGGGTCCCAAACCTTTTTCGCAGGAGGCGCCAATATTCTCCATTACGTCACTGTACAGATCGCGATAACTTAATTTATATTTAAATCTTTAAATATGCTATAACACGCACATCTAATTTCTTCGACAGTGACAAAATTTAAGCAATATATGAATTCTTGATTAGTATTTACAAATGTTTCTCTTTTTTTTTCAAATTACAACTATGCTATAAGAGAAGTTGGAAATCTCTTTTTCTCTCTCTCTCTATACTGACAATGTTAAATTGGCTGTTTTCGATGTACCTTTTCTCAAAATCTGTTATATGTACAAGCAATACAATTTAAGTACACATACAGTTAAAGTACACCTTTCTCATTATACGGAAATGAGCTTTTAGCTAATTTTAAATTTTTTCATAATTTATAAAATATTTCATGAAACATAGTGAAATTTGACCCATTTTTCACATAAAAAAATTTATAAAAATGAATTTGAGTTACGCGTTGAGTTCAAGTTTACAAGCCATCATTATAAATATATCATAAAAAATTTACATACCTGTGAAAAGTAGTTTCTCAGAAAAGGTACATCGAACATCAAAATTTACATTTTGAGATAAATTGATTTTAATATATGCAGTGAGACTAGGAAATAAAAAAATAATAAAAGGCTAAATTTACAATAAAAGATAAATGTTTTGGTTTATATCAGACTTTCAACTTTTAAGCAAGAACGAAGTACTTTGTTTACATTTTTTTGCCATTCAAATGGGTGATGCCTATTTTCAACGATTATTTAAAAATAGGTTTTAAAGGCTTCTAATTACCCTAGAACAGGGATGGCGAACCTCTGTGGCATGCGTGTCATTGATGGCACGTGACACAATATTTTTGGCACGCCAGTGATCAAAATGGTTTGCATTTTATTTCAAAATAACAAAGTTAACTACGAAGTATTACGAACAAAAGCGAATGATCCAATGATTGGTTGCTGGGAACACACTCGTTTGTTATTGTTCTTGCCTTAGTTACGTCATGGAGGACAGTTGCTTATGGTGCAAAATTTGACTATACATGCTTACGATTTTTAAACTGTTATTTAAAATGGCAAGCTCAGCAAAAAAAAAAAAAAAAAAAAAGCAAGATTGTAAGTGTCCCAGAGAATTTGAAACTTGGCGAATCTAGAAATACGGCATTATCAGTAAAGGCGACGAAGCGGTGTGTTTTATGTTCTGTAACAGTGGTATGCAGAACATCGTCTGTAAATTGGCATTTGGAAACAAATCACAAATCCTCTTGTCAAAACAGTGAACCACATAAAAAATAATTAATTGCTCAGAAACTATTTGGCAGATGACTCCAATTAAGCATGCATTCTACTAAAAGTATTATCGTATAGTCCTAAAAAGTTATTTGTCATCCAATATGCAACTGAAGTCACACTAATGTTACTTTAATTAGAATTACACGTATAACTATACAGTGCAAAAGGTATTTTTTCGTAGTAAATAAAGAGTTTTGAGAGAGGGGTCTAAGTATTTAGTTTTATTATTTTTCCAATAATCACAGCTCAAAATTATTTCACGGCACGTTTATACACTTCTATAGAAAAAAAATGACACGTTGATTTATAAAGGTTCGCCACTCCTGCCCTAAAAGTTAAAGTATAGTATTTTTAGAAAGGTTAAATTCTATACAATTTAAAAATGTAAAAGTATCAAATTGTCAACAAAAAATAAGATTTTAGCTTTCCAACACCTCTTAATTATTACATGCAATAAATAAAATCTTTATAGTAACTAAGAACGGAAACACAAGACCAGTGATAATTTATTGAAACTGAAAACTATGTCGGCAAGTATTCAAAATAATTTCGAATTATTAATCCTTTTTTTTTCACATAATCTTTTCATATAAAAATATTCATAGTTTCTGCATTATGTTTTATATGATAGCATATCATAATACTAGACAAACAGCAAAGCTGTAATGCATGACCTCTTAAATTCTAGAAGGGAATTGGGGACACTACTCTTCCTTAAGTTTGGATTTCGTTTCTAAATTGTCAACTAAAAAGGAGAATTTACATCTTTAAATTTTAATGTATAGGAAAAACTTTAAATATACAAATATTGATTTTAAAGATAAATATTATAAAAATCTTCTTCAGCTTAGTTTTTGGTCTTAACTCCTACGAATCAAAACCTTTCCATCGACTGTTACAAATGTTATTTACAGATAGAAAATATTTCTGTATTTTGTATGTTAATTTTTCAAAATTAAAATTAAATTCAAACAGAATGAACATTTAATCAATTTGTTGGGGGAAAAGAAATATTCGATATTTTCTTATTCAAATAATATAAAACTGTTTTCGTCACTTAAAAAAAATTAAAATATATAGATTTGATTTTCTATTTATATTGCGAAAAAGTTATCTTTATGACAGAGAAATCTCTGAACATTAAAATAAAAAAAGTTTAAAATGCTCACACGTTAATAAGAGACAAATCTTCCTACAGACTATTTCGAAAAATCATCAATAATCTTTGCCAGCTTTAAAATTGTGACTGTGAATCAATTTCTTTAAATTTAAATATAAAATCACAAGCAAAGATGTATATTATAATAATTTTATGTTTACACTCCTGTCCATAAATTAAGAATAATTCAGAATCACATTGAAATCGAACGCAAGACTAAAAATTTCACTTGTAAATAGAATTACCACACATCTTCAACAATAATATGCAAATTGAAGGAAGACCGGATGACAATCGATAGTACATCACATTGACAAGAGTGTAAAAGAGGGGGTATATAAGGAATGGTAGCAAAGATGTAAAATTGTTCACAAGCATTTTGTAAGCCATTCAGAGACATAACCAAATAGTTATGACCTAGAGGAAGCGTGAGGATGTTTCTTTACGTAGCCAAATTATCAGCAGCATGGAATACAGCGTACTCAAATGGAAGTATCAGAGGAATTTGGAATCGTTGCCAAAGCCTAGATAATGACACTTTGGGTAATTCCAAGATGAAGGAAATGCCAGTAGACGTTACAACGCCGAATGAAGACCGATGTTAAGCAGTAACTCCAAAAAGAAGTTGACGGAATACAGCATCCGACCTGACCCGTCAACTATCTGCAGCCACAGGTACGACAGTTTCAAAATAAACCGTGAACAGACGTTTCGGACATATTGGTCTATATCAGGGATGGTGAACTTTTATGGAGCAACGTGCCATTTTTTCCTAAAGAAATTATTAGTGAGGTATAGAGGTGCCACCAAATAATTTTTTACTTGTGAATTTTGGGAAAATAATAAAAAAAACTAAATACTAACATCACAAAAGTCTTTATTTACTACGAAAAAATACATTTTGCGCACAGTAAAGTAGTAAATATTTTAGTTATGCGTGTAATTAAATTTAAGTAACATTAGTGTGACTTCTGTTGCTACAGATTAAATGACAAATAACTTATGCTCTTTATCTCTGAAAATAATCACTCGCAGGCATAGGCAGATGAAAATATGGTTTAAATAGCACGAGTAAGCTTCTTTAAACAGTTAAATGCGTCTCGAATCGAAATCCTTTTTCCTTGTTTCAATACGTTTTTGAACCCATATTGAACTAGACTAGAAATCAATAAGTTGTGCATTTCAAATTCTTCAATTTCCAACCAATCGAAATGGGGCAAGTTCAGTTTATCAAATAATGTTACATCAGGGTACATAATAAACTTGAGCGTTTCTGACAATTCTTTGAACTGAGAAAATCTCACTGAAAATTCCTTGATTGAAGAATCCATTTCGGAAATAAATTCTTCAATAACTATATCTTTGTCTGATTTCTCATGTACATTTTAATCTTTGAAATTATTTCTCAAGTTTGGAGTTCCTTGTAATAATATAGTTTCTGAATTAAAATGCAAACCGTTTTGATCGGTGGGGTGCCCAAAATATTGTGCCGCGTGCCATCAATGGCACGCGTGCTAATGGTTCGCAATCCCTGGTCTATATGCTCACATGTTTCTTAGATGTGCTCCGCTCATTACACTTCACTGTCTCCAATGGCTAGCCTGGAGTAGGAAACATGCAATGTGTGTGCGTGTGGACATCACCATAGTGGACATGTGTGATGTTAAGTTTCCCTACGAGTCCAGATTTAGCTTCAATCTGATTCACGTCGGGCTTCCACATGGAGAACGCCAGGTACCCGTCAGCCCCAAGACAACATCATTGAACTTCAGGGTTACGGTGGGATTTGATCTGCATCTTTAAATCAGAGCCACGACAAGCCAAATTTATAGAGACATCATTCTGAAACAACATTTACCTTTGTTTAGGAGTGCCATGAACACAGAATTTGCGTTTATGGATGACAACGCCCGTCTTCACCAAGCAAACATCGTAAACGAATTCCTTCAATCAGAGTTTATCACACCAATAGAATGGCCAGCATTCTCACCTGGCTTGAATCCGGCACAGCATGTGTAGCACATGCTTGGCAAGTGTACGGGAACTTAGGTGAGCATTGCTTTTGCTGAGGGGAGTAATCCTCCCCAAGATCAGGTCGGTAATTTAATACTCAGCATGCCTAGGCGTTGTAAGGCCTGTATTGCATCGTCCGGGAGACATACTCCGTATTAACCATCATACTAACCATGTTATACTGTTTTTTGCCTATTTGTTGTATGCAGTGGCGCACACAAAGGGGGTGTCCTAGGAGTCCGGACCCCTCAAAGCCCTTGTTTTTTTCCAATTTATTATAATTCTAAGTATATACTATATAAAATTTCATTCAGCATCTATTATCAATGATTAATTCTATTAATTAGTGTTAATTATTTATTCAATAATTAAGTTTTTTGCTGTTTTGGCCCCGAAAATCGACAAAATCAAAAGAAGCATGGTGGACTTTCGACCCTGGACAACCCCCTTGAAAAATTCCTGTGTGCTCTACTGGTTGTTCGGACTGTATTTTTATTTTGTAAATTGATTATTTTTTGTAATCGCTCCAGGTAGAAAAAAATAGTTGTTTTTATAAATGGTATCAACACATGTGCCGCCTTTTTTGTACTTTATCCTTTATTTAACCCTCTCACTCCGCATCCCGCGATTTCAGCGGATATGCATTTTTTCCGACTATTTAATTGTGCAACCCGTGCTGTTCCTGTTTATGCCTTCATTTATATTTTTATGTTCATATTTTAAAATAAAACTATATAATGCTATAATTTACAATAAAAACATTTTTACAAAATTTTTTTTGTACATTTTAACTCTAAAATGTAGATTTGAAATACATAATAAAACAATATGCAATTTTTAAACCTACTTTGATGAAATAACGAGGCAGCGAGAGGGTTAATAGATGAGCTTAATGAATAAGTCTCGTTTGTTTTGTTTCTAAACCTTAATTTCCCGGAACTGGCAATATCCTTAATTTATAGACATGAGTGTATAACAACTTCCACTTCTTTGTCATGAAAGATTTAATTTCTGATTAATTTAGCAAAAAAAATACTATATTTTCTCCTACTCAGATTTAAATTAACTTTTTCAACAGTTAAATCTCACAATTTTATACAAAATTGTATCAAAATCTGCAACGGACCAGATAGAATCTAGCCAGTATTTGATCAGCGGGCCATCACTGCTTGGGGGGAAGGGGAAATGTGTGTTTAACATAATAAATCCTTGATAAAGTTCTCCCTCACACAGATATTGTATAAAGACAAATGCAAACAATTGAAAGTATCCATACTTTAAACGTCCCATAATGTCTTTGTCAACGATGTTATTTAGTATTATTAAGGATAAATAAGTAGGAATAAATTTAATAATAAAATTCTAATTTAAAGAATTTCATTCATGGATAGATAAAGAAAATATTACTTTGAGTAACAAAGGAAAAAAGATCTAAACCCAACTCGAAATGTAGTTCTAACGAATAGTTAAAAGTAGATTTTCACCAAAAATAAAAAGAAATTGCTCAAAAGATTAGATGAAAAAAAAAATCACCAATAGAAGTAAGTCTTCGACCCAAGATCAATCACCGCGAACGAAATATTTTTGCTCCCACTTTTTTTTCCAGAATACTCCCAAAATTTTCTTCTAACAACTCTGCAAATTATTCTCAATTTACGAGCATCGAAGTTTTCGAAAGAGAAAAAGGGAAATTTCAAACAAATAAGAACTTGGAAATACAGTAATTCGTTATTACAAAAAATTTGGTATTCGAAAAATTTTATAAAATTCTTTGAGCGATATTTCAAAACTCACAGAATATTTTTAAAATGCTCTAACATTTTTATAGAGAAACTGTGCACTTCTTTTTAAAAGTTTTGAGATTTCGTAAAAGAAAATTTACGAGACCTATATAAAATAATAAATATCACAAAAATTTAGACTTTAAATAACTGATATTTTTAAATTGACGGAACATTTTTTTCTAATTATGACTTCGAACATCTTACGTTTTAGATCATACAAATACATACATAAAAAGAAATAAACAGTTGAGAAGAAACTATAATTTCTACAACCGGGAATCATAAGCAAATTTACAATTGTAATATCTTTAATCGAATTTATTTTATGTGTGTAACCTGCTACGAAGATTTTAGATGTCCGTGGACAAAAAAAAAATTTCATTAACATTCATATTTCATACATAGAATAAATTAAAAAAAAACACATTCTGAATTAAAAAATTTATCTTCACTGAATTGACACTTATCTTTTCGCAAACATGTATTTTTAGAATATATGTAACAGCTGACAGATATATGGATATTTTTAAAAATAAAGATATCGCCAATGGCATAAGATGAAAAAATATAACATAAAACTCCAGCGGGAAAAAGCAAGAATTCCCAAAAAACAGAAAATATATATTATCGAAATAATTTCTTATTGCCATTTCTAATTATTTTATAAAAGTTCATTTTAATTTTTTATTTATTCGCAATAAGTTTATTTTTCATGCTAATCCTCAATCTGTTACCTGATAAGCATTGTTGGGTATTCATCATAGGTCCAATTTTCAGGCAGGGTGAGTAATATTAACGTCGCACTATTCAGCTACACGAGGGCTTTTCGCGACGGATTTCGTAGTTTTAAACCACAGGAAAGTGACGAGGACGACACCTGAGCTGGAACCCCCTCTCCTAACTTCCACACCACCAATTTCAGACCAAATAATTTTCACTGTGAGCTATTTCTCTTACATGGAAATTTATTGAAATATTTTCACTCATAATATTTAAATACTATTTTGTTGAATGATGAACCATACTAATGATCAGATTTTGTCATCTATTGTAAATTCTTCACTACTTCTTGGTGTATTTTAAATATGATATCAAATTAAATGTATAACAAATTACGATTAGAACAGCAACACAATGGATTACTTTTTTTAAAGATATTTCAGACATTAAGTTCACATTTTCAATTTTGCTCATAAAGCAGCCTTTTATGGACAGCAAATAAATAATATAACAAAAATGAGTTTAAGTCATATTCGAAGTGAAAATTATGCAAGGCAATGACTCAATTTAATACTATTTATGCAAACATAGAGACTTTATTTTAGTCTTTAATTAATCTTACCTTCCATTATAAGTTGTGTTTCTTGGAGTATCTTCGAACAATTTTTTAAACAATTCAAAAAACCTTATTTCTGATGTGTAACTAGTTAAAAGACTGAATAATCTATTTAAAAAATAAATTTCTAAATTAAACCATCACATTCTACAGTTTTAAACTTTTAAGAATTACACTTCAACCTCTCTTAATATTTTTAACTGTGGCTACACAGTACCCTAACAATTTCATTTTTACTGATTTTTTTTTTGCATTTTCTGGTGGCTCATATCATTGAGAAGATTGCCACGAAATTTCAGATGTGTTAGCAAATTAGTTTTTAAAATATATAAAAATTTTTGAGCTATGGCTTGGTTTCATTTTAAAGAATTTTTCCACTCTTAAATTGAATTAATTAAAAATATTTTTGAGATTTTAGTTTGAAATGGTTATTAATTCCAATTTTAATTACTAAAATCATTTCTGCTTGATTATGTTTTGAGTTTTTTGAGTTCTCTTAATTAAAATTAATTTCATGGCCAATTTTTGCTTTAAAAATAGTTTATATAACTTAAAAGCTTTATCATTAATTTTTTTCTACAGAAAAAATACTATGGCAAATGAGTTCTCAGGTTTCTGTGTGAAACAATATTTCGAAGAGATGGAATACTACTGAAAATAATGTATCTAAAAATCAGTCCTCAGCTGATTCTGCTATTAGACTTCAGAATACAAGTATTCCGAATTCAAATGTTGCCGGATATAACCGAATATTTCCTTGATGTACCAAACTACATTATACTAAACATATTGTAGTACTATATTTTAGTATTTTAAAGTCGTACAACAAGAACTAAAACTTCCTTAACTGCCCCAATTTAAAACTGAAAAAAATTAAATTTTATGAGCAAACTTGACTATTTTTAGCTTAAGTTAGTATCATTATTATTTTGTACATAAATTCTTCGTGTTTCAAAACTTTTGTGAAAATATTAGGTTAAGATAAAGCTGAAAAAACTGACGTCTTAAGAAATGCTATCAATATTATGCAAAAATATATTTTGAAAGTGTTTTCTATAATCCCTAATCTATAAAAGTTAGTATGGATTTATAGGGCTGAGATCTCTAGTTATTTTTCTAAAAAATGCTAAACTTGATATTTTAAAAATTTTCGTGTTTTTTTTCCAGGTTTTTCTATAAAAATAATTATAAAAAATCAACAAGGGAATAGATTTTCAAATCCATACTAACTTTTATTTGTAATAACCAAAGAAACATAAATGACTTAAAATGACTAAAAAATTTTAAAAATTAAATATTTTATAAAAGTTTGAAAAACTTCAAAAATAACTAATTTTTTAAAATTAGGTCAAATTTTTGTCAAACTGACTTTTCACTTACAGAATCAGCTTAATATAATCTAAATATAAAACTTTTTTTTACTGTAACTGTCTCCAAAAATTTTTTTGAAAATGGGTACCATGTAGCTTTTATATTAAAATTAGTTTAGTGTTTTTTACTCTAAAATAGCTTTCAATATTTCAGAAAAATATATAATTAAAAAACGAAAGAAAGGGGGAAAATATAAATTTAAAAAACTGGTAAGAGGACAAATAATAATGGAATTCTATAATGATAACTGTCTTTACACTGTTAGTATAATCGGAATAATTTTAATATTTAAATACCAATTCAGTTAACACAATATAACTCAAACAGAACGCAAGAGTTAGCAAGCATTTTATTTTGCTTTCATTTCCGCTTTCTGAACACCAGAGGGAGAAAATAGCAAGGAAAAAAAAGAACAGTAAGTAAAAGGAGAGGAAAAACAAACTACCGTTCGACAACACCGGAGAAAACCAGCCAAGCGGCTGGAACTCTCAGAGTGCGATGGTGTTTACAATAAACAAAACTTTGACTATAGGAATGGATATTAATTAACAAGGGCTATCAAAAGTTCCAAGCTTATATAAACTTAATTTAGTAAAAATATAGTGAACACATGTCGTGTTCCCTTCGAACTTTGAGAAAGTCTCTTCCTGGTCTCCCCCTCGCAATCTAAAATGGGTAAGGACCCTTCCAAGGTCCGCTATGTGGTTGCGGAGTGACGGCATACTCTTTTTTTTTTTTTTACGGTCTTACATTTGGCGAGATATCGCCCTTTTTACGCCAAATATAGTGATATTCGAATGCTTTGACGATGCTCATTTTTAAATATTTGTGCAAGTTTCTTGCGAATTGTGCAAGACCGTTTTGTTTACTAAAAGAGTAAAATTTACAAAAAAAAAAAAAGATTTTTGTGTCAACAAAAAAAGGAGAAAAAATCTGTAACTGGTAATTAAGTACAGTTTTTTTAATTTGCCGAAAAATATGTGAATTTTGTACGATTCTGAAGAGTATACAAATTCAGTTGCCCTCACTGAAGTTGTTCCTTAATTTTTTTTTCCTTAGCATCGTGTACATAAAGCTACTTCGTTTCAGAAAACCACATAAACACTAGGCGAAATTTTTTCATAAACATTTTGCTAAAAACACATACATAAAATGCACTTTTGAAATACACTAGTTTTTACCCATCAATATTTTAAAACAAAAGAGAAGTGACTTAACTTATTAACATTAAAATTCAGATAAATTTTTTCTTTTACAAACTTTAAGAAAGAAACATACAAACTAGTGGAAAAACCAGTAAAAAAAAATTATAAATAAAAAGAAAAATTGCATAAACATTTAACATTAATTATTTTTCGCGATCTATTTAATTTATAAGTAAAAAATTAAGCAAAAATGACATGCCAATGTTTTTTATTATTATTGCACTCTGAAGAATGATAATTGACAACAACTCTCGTAATTTTGAACTTCAGAGAAGTTATGAGAACACCTGGAGCCGACATCCCACTCTACAAATTTCCACATCACTTCAAGGCACTTCGAGCCTCAGCCCCACTGTACGACGAGTACTAAGTGCGCAAGGTGTTGATAGTATTTATTCTAATCAAAAGGTTTTAAACCACTTCCTTCTGGAGGAAGCTCTTTATTATCTAAAGCAAATTAGAGAGGTTAATTGATTAATTAATTACTTATTACCGTGGAATTTTTCCCCCCCCAGTCACTTCAATTATCAAATTGTCGATTAAGTTGTGACAGGCTCACGCATCTGTTCATAAGATGTCCTTTGGGTTCTTTGGGGCCAGAATTAATGGCAACTCTTTTCCAACCAAACCCAAGAAGTGAAGCGTGAAGGAAAGATGCAAATTAGGAAGCTTTTAAATATTAGAAGTTAGAGTAAGTGGGATGGCAATTCGGGGAATGTTATGATAATCCATGATTCAAGTGTGAAGAGGTTTTGGAAAAGTTAAGCGACAGACAGAAGTTATACGTGATAGAGAGCCCTTAGGTCAAGGTGCATACCATTGCACTCCAGTAAATCCGAAACTTCAAGTAGGATTAGATTGATCGTTCGACATTAAGGAAGAGGAGTGACTATTTAATATTCGGATCTGTGATAGTATTGGAATTGAGATTAGGCGAGTTAGTTATTGATAGTGGTCCGGGTTAAGTTATTTCGGTAGTAAATATATATTGTGTGTGTGTGTTTAGCCACCGTAGATTCTCTCACATATATTATTATCCAATTTGTTAGAAGTTAAAGATCTTAATAAAGTTCTATTAAGATCATGGCCGCTTCTAGTTCTTCATTTATTCCTACACCTCTAGCTCACGCAGATAATCAAGGAGCAGGGCACCCGAGGGGGGCGCCCATACAAAGTTCCTTCAGAAATTGCAAAAAATCCCTTATCTGAATATAAATTAGTTAAATAATCACTTGCGTGATCTGAAATCACACAAGGTATCACCCAAAATTTTATTTAGTGAGACCCGTTTCATACGATTACTGAATTCAAATGGTTTATTTTAAAATTCATTTTTCATTTTATAAAAATTATGTGACACTTTTTTTTTTTACTAAAACATTATTTGTGTCTTGTTTTTCAAAATTTTAATCCAATTCAAATTATAAAAAGATTGGCACGCATATTGTTAAATCAAAGTAAATATTAACAATCGATAAATAATAGGAACAAAATTATTAAACAACTTCAGTTTTCTGGTGTTAAAAAATGCATTTTATGTGGGCGCGTGTATGATCGTGCAATTCTTGAGACCATGAATATTAATTAATATTTAGGTTTATTTTGTGCTTTTTACTTTCTAAAATTTCTTCCGATAATTTTATTTACAAAAAAGAAGAGGCTCGAATAAGTTTATTTATTCTGCTTGTATAAAAGACTAACCTACTCATTCATTAATTGGTAAAAATAATTCAATAATTGAAATAATTCATTAATTGAAAGTTTCATTTAATAAAAAGTTATGTATAAAAGTAAAACGGATGTTTATATAAAATTAATTATTACCGTATTTAATACGACCGCACGACCGTATTTAATATTTCGAAATTTTCATTCCAAAAAATGAATATTAAAATTAAAGAACTAAAGTTTTTTTCCCCTTTAAATCGCAGTTAAATATCGTATGATTGATTTTCTTTGTCATAGGTCAAATAAAATACATACAGTGGACCACAAAAGTGTTCGTACATTTGCAGTTTCCAATAAAATTTAACGTTTTCGACTTATAAAAATTAATATATTGGAATTGTAATTTTTTTTATACCTGCAACTTGTTCTTAATGGAATGACATCATTTTTTAAAAAATAGTTATATTATTTTTGAAAAATTGATTAATAATCAGAAAAATAAAAAATTACGCCACAAAAGTTTTCGTACACTTAACAAAAATCTCAACATAGCTTTAAATATTGTATTTCTTTCTTAATTTAGTACTTAGTAGTATATCTTTTAGTGTTCACAACAGCTTTTAAATGTCTTGGTATAAATTTAATCAGTTTTTTTTATAACTTCTGCATCGATTTTCCTCCATTCTTCTGTGATTATTGTTTTACTTCACATTATGTGTCTATGTATATGTCATGTTTTCTTTCTTTTTTTTTTAAATCAAATTCTCACCAAATATTAGGTTGGGGGAAAGAAATCCATTGTTTTTGCATGAAATTCAAGACTTTATTTAACATGCTTCGGATTGTCCGATTTGGGTCAAATATGCACCATTTTGTTGTATAATTTGCTGCCATTTTAAAGGTATAGCCTCATAATGTCTCTCTCATAGAAGACTTGGTCCTTATTGGCGAAAAACTCTAGTAATCGATTTTCACAAACTTCTCTTGATCCAAATTTATCACTCGGGAAGTTTTTCAATGCGAGAACAAGGTGGTAATCGCTTGATGCCAGGTCCGGACTACATGATGGATGCATTAAAACTTTCCAACGAAGCTCCCCGAGTTTCTGGCGAGTCACTGCAGACGTGTATAGCTTGGCGTTGTCCTGATGGAACACAACACCTGTTCTGTTGGCACATCCTGGTCGTTTCTGGTTAATCGCTAGCTTCAAACGGTTCAGTTGTTGACAGTAGAGATCTGAATTTAGTGTTTGGACATACGGGGAAGCAACTCATAATAAATTATTCCTTTCCAGTCCCAGCTATTACACAGTAGAATCTTCATGGCCGTTAGTCCTGGTTTGGCCACCGTTTGAGCTGCTTCACCGCACTTTGACCACGATCGCTTTCGCACAATATTGTCGTATGTGACCCATTTCTCGTGCCCAGTCACCATCCGTTTAAGAAATGAGTCGATTTTATTCTGTTTGGCCAAGGCTTCGCAGATGGAATTTCGATCCATCGAGTTTTTTGGTGTTAATTGATGTGGCTATCAAACATCGAGCTGCTTTTTGAATCCAACTTTGCGCAAATGGTTTGAAATTGTTTTATGGTCGATCTTTAGCTTATGGAAAATGCTACGACTACTAATATGCCAGTCAACTTTGATTATTTCGGTGATTTTATCGACATTTTCGATGACGGGCCTGCCTGTGCGAGGGCCAACTTTAACATCAAAAATGCCTTACCGGAATTGACGAAACCAAAATTGCACGTAACTAGCTGTTACAGTATCGGTACCATAAACTATGTACACAATTTCAGCCGCCTGGCTTGCATTTTCGCCTTTATCAAAGAAAAACTGTAAAATGTATCGAATCTTCACTTGGCGTCCATTTTTAACACCCTGTAACTTACAATTGAATGAACAAAACAAAAAACAGTAAAATAATTTTTTTAGTGTGAAATGACACCTTAACAACGAGCATAAATTTGAAATTGTTTGATTGATACTTCACGAGATATCGACACTACAGCCATCTACCGAAAAAATGATGGATTTCTTTTTCCCCAATCTAATACGTTCTTACAGGTCTAAATAAAGTGATGAGGTATTTTCAGAATTTGGGGACAGTTATAGCGACACCAGCGGTCTACATTGAGAGCAGTGAGCTTGGCATCCATTATCCTGTTAAAAACTGAAGTCGTCTCCAATATCCAAATTTTGGGCGGATAATTTAAACTATTTAAATAGAGCTCATGATTCTCACTGTTATCAAAAAATACTAAATTATCTAATCCTGAAGCCGACTTATATCCCCACGCAAGAACACCTCCATCTCCATGCTTCAGCATGGAGGTGGAGGAGTTCTTGTTTCATGTAAATTCCGTGGGATTAAATTCCTCATTTTTTCATTTATAAACTACATATTATATGCCCATCAGAGCCAAAAATGTTGCATTGTCTGTCGTTCCAATCAAATTTCTGTAATTTTTTAATTTTCTGAAACTTAATCCCAAGAATCTAGTTGGATCAATGAACAATGGACGTCGAAGTGTTCTTGTGTGCGGTTGTAAATCGGCCTCAGAATTAGGTAATTTGGTATTTTATATTATGAATCATGAGCTCTTATTTAAATATTTTAAAGAGAAATTTAAAATCATCTGCTCAAAATGTAGATATTAGAGACTACTTCATTTTTAACAGGATAATGACACTAAGCTCATTGCTCTCAATGTACACCGCTGATGTCCCTAAACTGTCCTCTAATTCTGAAAACACCTCCTCAGTCAGTTTATTTAGCCTAGTAGAACATATTTGGAGAGAATTTGATTTAAAAAAAAGAAAGAAAATGATGTATAAACACTTTATGTGAAGTAAAAACAATAATCACAGAAGAATGGAGAAAAACCGATGCAGAAATTACAATATTTTAAAGCTATGTTGAGATTTTTGTTAAGTGTACGAAGACTTTTGTGGCGTAATTTTTTAAGTGGCTTTTTGATTATTAATTTTTAAAAATAGTTATTATTCTACTTTTAAAAAATTGATTATGTCATTCCATTAAGAACAAGTTTCAGATATTGCAAACAAAATTATCATTCCAATACATATATTGATTTTCATTAGTCGAAAGCATTACATTTTATTGGAAATTGGAAGTGTACGAACACTTTAGTGATCCACTGTACATGTATTTTGAAAAAAAATATTGAGAGAGAACTAAGGAAATGGTAATTGTGTGAAATTAAGAATATTATGTAATTAGCTCCGCATGAAATATTTAAATTTAAAAGCACTTATTTCTATTTCAATCTTTTTTTGAAATCTGTATTGATTTTCAGAATAACTTTTCCCCAGAAAATATAATATTCTGAGATTGACTGATTGCTTATATAAGTTGAACTTAAAAATAACACAACAGCTAATGATGACGATCCTCGCAGTTTTGAACCACGGTCATGTGACCAAAATGGCACTTGAATTGCACCTCTCTTGACTTTCGCACTCCTTTTTCTACAAATGCTCATCGTTGATTTATATTATTAATCAAAAAATTATAGAAAATATTAATAAAATCTGTGTTTATAATATAAAAAAAAACTAAAGCGCTGTTTTAACACAGTAAATAAGTCACTGTTTAATAATCAGTTTCATTGAAGTTATTTTACATACTACTGAAACAAAAAAACAAACCTGCACACACAGCCGAAAACCGAAGCTTGAACATTTTACATATATTTAAAAAATAATAAAAAAAAAAACAATTGAACAAACTAACAGAAATAATTGTGCAATTAACTATAATCTTAAATCTAATTTTTCTTCTAAAAACATTATCAACCTGCTATCAGCAAAAAACAAGCTATTTAAAATACTATTGAAAAATTCATTCACAAATGGCACTCCATAAAATTTAATTCCTTTGTCTGGGATCAACAAAAAAAAAAGGAAGTTTGTATACATGTACAAATTATTTCACTGATTTCAAAAATAATTTTCATTTTCGAGTAATTGTGAAAAAACCGATTTTTAAAATATTTTTTAAATAAGAAACACAATCCTTTCATAATTTGACAAAATCTTCTTGAAAAATCTATACAGCACATATTAAGTAACGAACCCCCATCTACAGAAATAACTATAAAATTAATAATTATTCATCATCAAATGAATAAATAAATATCAATGCAAGAACATTTTAAATATTCTCTAGCAAATCCCCATAACGATGCGCAATAAGCAACAAAAGAAATTTAAAATGAATTGCAACAATATAATTTACCATATGTTTTTGTAGACTTTTTAAAGTACTGAGTGCGAACTTTATTTACGGCTGTCATTAAATAGACTGACGTGTTGGATACGAAAAGACACAGTCAGGCTAGAGATATAAATTATATATATATATATATGTAGGATTTTCCGTTTGAAACATTTTGTAAAAGGTTGAGTCACATCCTTTTCAGAGGACTATTAATGTCAATTTTGTTTATTACCGCATTCCGAAGCAGCGCCGTCTGGTGGGCTGCGGAGCTACAGCTTGAATAATTTTTTGGCAGAGGCCTACTAACCACCGCCGGTTCAACACGTCACGTTTTTTGCGCATTTCGCGCCCAGCGCGATTTCAGTCCAAGCATGAGAAAGGTAATTAATTTCCCCGTCTTCTAAAGGTATAACTCAACTTTCAATTTATCTAATTTCTGCATTTCTCTTTCCCTTTGTAAATATTCCCCTTTAACTTGAAATAAATTCTTTTTTACTTAAGTGAAGTATCTGATTTTAAATGACTTCGATTCAATTAATTCATCACTAACCCTTTAATACTTACCCCTAGATAACCACCTCGCCAATTTAAAATCCCGACTTCTGAAGAGACTGATTTTTATTCGAAGATTTTATTCGGACTCCCATATATATATTTTCAGGAACATACTAAAATAACCATCTTTCACTCGGAGCCCGTTTCTGCTCTGCTTCCAGCCGGGACCCTAAAACGATCCTCGCGCATGTCCTTTTTTTGGAGGAGTCATCTCGGAACGTGGGGGAAATGGATTCTAGGAAACCCTTCCTCCTACTATCTCAGGCAGTAACACCACCCGCTCTCCATATCTTCGACGTCATCATCTGGTGTCATAGTAATAATCGTTACACGGCGCACTAGTAAGCAACACGAGGGCTTTAGGCGACGGATCTCACAATTTTGAACCACGGTCAAGTGACGAGGACGACACCTGATCTGACACCCCTCTCCAAACTATCACACCACGCCAACGGGAGGACTTTTAGTCTCGACAGATTGAACGTGCATTGTCCCCTTCTACAGGGCGTGAAGAAGTGAACTTTCTTGAGGAGATATAAATTTATTCTTTTCTTCTTTTGCTACAAAAAAAAATTCAGTAAATTATTACTTTGAGTTGCGTGTCCTAAAAGTTGAGTACTAGCTTTAAAATTATTTCTATTTCTGGAATAAATCATTCATTTCACTTTTGCAAATTTGTGGTTGTTTACTACTTATTTCAAAATCTTTTACTGAAAAACAATTTGAATACAACATGTATAAATGACTTCAGAAGAATGTGATGATTTAAATATATGGCCCTCCTTCTTACATAATTTAAAAACACCCAATAGGTCAATCAGGACACTTTAAAGTTAAGGCTTACATCTGAGAGAATCATGAAAGTATGCTTTTTTCCCCCTTTGCTTTTATTATTATCTTTCACACAGCACATTTCCACGAGTAAGAGAATTTTCCGTCGCGCTGCTCAGCAACAGGAGGTCTTTTGGCGACGGACCTCTTAATATTGAACTATGGTCAAGTAACGAGGACGACACCTGAGCTGCCCCCCCAACTTCCACACCAACGGGACGACGTTTGAGCCTCGACAGATTTAACGTGCATTGGCCCCGCTGCACGGCGGGTCTTCAGCGGTACAAGTCTCGAACCCATGACATACCAACAACGAGTCCGCTACCTTGACCAGCAATGATTTCGTACACAATGAAGAAGGTAAATAATCCGTACTACACACGAAGCTACAAGAATGGAGGGTATAAAACTACATCGAGAATTAATGAACATCAGAATTTGGCAGACCCATGTGTGTGTAAATAATACAAAACAATGATATGCAAAAGACAACAATTTCATTGACAATTAAGTGTTTATCAACGTCGCGTGAGTGAGTGAATATTAACGTCGCACTGTTCAGCTACACAAGGGCTTTTGGCGGCGGACCACGTAATTTTGAACCATGGTCAAGTGACATGGACGACTTCTGAGCTGGCACCCCCTCTCCTAACTACCACACCAACGGGAGGACGTTTCAGCTCTTAACAGATTTAACGTGCATCGTTGCCTTACACGGCGGGTCTTTAGTGGTACTGGGCTCGAACTCGTGACAAGGCAAGCCACGATCCGATACCTATACCACTCGGCTACCGCGGCCACTCAGTGGCACCTAGACTAAAACCCGTGATTTGGCAAAATAACGCCTGCTACATTTACTCGAATATCACGGCCGCACAATAACGCATGCTTAAAATTTTAGAAAATCTTAATCACAACTGCACCATTGTGTCTGCTATTTTTCATACATCTCTCATTACCTCTCCAGAGCCGTGGAATATTATTTATTTGATAACTGGGGAAGACCTACATACACATTTCAAAAAACAACACAAAAATAAAAGTGAAGAAATATGGAAAAAGAGCAAAAGACATAAAATTATTTTTATATTTCTCATCTTGGAAAAATGGGACAGACAGGCAGCAAAAAATAGAAATACAGAAGTTTTAATCAATAAGTTGCGAGCTAAAAAATTACCATTAAATGATATACAGTTGACAAAATGATTATTTGTACACCACTTTTTTCTTCGTTTTTGATGAAATAAATACCCATATTTTAGTTGCGAATTAATCATGCATTTCTTTAATGCGTCTAATTGTGTTGTATGCAAATTATTTTTCTTTTTAAGTGTAAAAGTAAATTGTAATCTAGTAAAGTGTGAAAAATCGTTGCAAAAAGAGTATTTGTACATAATTCTTTTGGTGTAAGTATGTGGCAAAAGTTTTAATTAAACTTTTTAGATTCAACTTAGTTTTTCATACATTTTTCTTAGTTTATCAATAATATTTAAATAGTTTCAGATTATATTTAAATTTACAGATATATTCTTGAAAATGGCTCCTAAAACCAAAGAAATTTCTTTAGATATGAGATAACATATTACAGAGCTCCATAAAGAGGAAAAATCTTTCCAGGAAATAGGAAAAATTTTAAAACTGTCATTTACAACCTTTGGTTACATCGTAAAAAAGTATTTAGAGACCGGCAGTGTTGAAAATAAGCCCAGACCTGGTGGTCCAAGTAAATGGACTACAAGAGCTAAACGAATGATTGTAAGGTCAGCAACAAATAAACCAATGACATCAGCTCAAAATTTTACCAATGAACTTCTGTCATCATGTAACGTTTCAGTGTCTGCTCAGACAGTCAGAAATGTACTGCACAGTGCTGGTCTGAAAAAAAAAGCCAGAGAACTCCCAGAAAGAAACCTTATATTAGTGAAGTAAACAGGAAAAGACGTCTAGAGTTTGCCATGAAGTACAAAATTAAGCCCATGGATTTTTGGAAAAAGGTTATTTTTTCTGATGAGAGCAAGTTTGAGATTTTTACACCACCAAGTATTCGAAAAATTTGGAGAAAAAATAAAACAGCTCTTGAACCCCAAAATGTAATTCCCACTTTAAAACACGGTGGCGGAAATGTTATGGTGTAGGCAGTGGCGTAACATGCACCCCCGCATCGCGGGGGACCCAGGGTTCTTAAGTGGCCCAAAGCCTGACTGACGCAAGTGCCTACGCTTAGTAAAATTCAACATCGGGGCCCCAAACTTGACTTTGAAGGGGGGCCAAGAAATTCTCCGTTACGCCACTGGGTGTAGGGATGTGTAGCTCATAATGGAGAGAGAGAGAGAGAGCTGGTAACTTAGCATTTATTGACAATAAAATGTGTTGGAATAAGAAATGGTTCGATCTTTTCTTACCTGACTTGTTGTTTCTTAGTTCGATTTGGAAACGCCATCTCTTGCTGCACCTAGAAGTAGTTACTTATTTCTTAATAATTGAATTGGTCTGAAAAGAAATAGTATCTTGAAAGCAGAGACGACCACACCCGAACGAGTTTGAACTAGAAGTTTATTTACGCTAACGAATATTACAACGGAATGCGCAGAGCGCCATCTGTGGACTGTAAGATTAAACATACCGCCCCCTTGAAACACGGAGGGGTTTCAAAATTAATGAATTAACTGAAACACTAAGTTGTTAAACATGCTAATGAATTAAGTATAAGAATTAACATACAAATTGACAATAAAGTAAACTTCTAAATTAATGAAATTAAGCAATGAGATTTACAGAAGTATAGATGACCTCAACAATGCTGAAAGAAAAAATTAGGTATTATTTCACAAATGTTCAAGTGTTTATAGGAAGTGGACACAGTTTAGCAATTGGCCTCACAAGTTCACTAGTTTGAGTTTTTACCTTAACCACACGAACCTTACCGTCCTTACCAGGGAATGTTTCCGTGACTTTCCCTAATTTCCACTGTAGTGGGGGTGAGTTGTCGTGTTTGATTAACACAAGATCTCCGATGTCAAGGTTCTTTTGAACGATGCGCCATTTCGATCTTGACTGCAGCAATGTCAAGTACTCTGAAGACCATCTATTCCAAAAATGTTGAGTCATTCTGGTAAGCAATCGCCAACGGTCGCAGTGGCGAAGGTCGTCTGGAACTGTAGGTTGCGGGATAGCTGTTAATGCCTTTCCTATCAGAAAATGTCCTGGTGTGAGAACACAAGGATCATCTGGACTGCTAGATAACACACATAGTGGCCTGGAGTTCAGGCATGCCTCAATTTGGCTTGATAACGTGGATAGTTCTTCGAAGGTGAGACTAGTGACTCCAACAACTCTGTTCAAATGAAACTTAAAAGATTTCACTGTAGCCTCCCAAATGCCTCCGAAGTGGGGAGCAGATGGAGGATTAAAATGAAAGGTGATGTTGTCAGTTACCAGGAATTGATGAACGGCATCTTCTTTCATCAACTGGCGGAACTCCTTTCTAAGATCTCTGCTAGCTCCACAGAGAAATTGGTTCCTTGATCGATGTTAAGTCAACGAAGATCCGCCTCGTTGATGGTTTATTCCGGCTCCTCTTCGAGCTTCACGAATCAATTTTTTGGAAACAAGCGATAAATGCTTTTTGATGTTAAGTCACTAACGACTTCTAGATGAACCGCATGAAGAAGTTTCTTAAGTTCACAACATGGTCGGTTTTAGGAAGCAAGATGGGATGCTTCTGCGAGTCTGCAAGTATTGAATTTTTCAGTCTACCACCGACACGTATTATTCCGGAATCATCGTAGAACGGAGTCAAGGGTATAAGCTTGTTGGTTGACGGGCGCTGCTTACCTGCTGAAAGATAGGATACTTCCATCGAAAAATGATCACGTTGGATAAACTTAACAATGCCTTTCTCGGCTTCGCTCAATTCGGCCGTTGTTAAAAAGGACTTTCTTCTTTTACACGCAGAAAGAGAACAGTTCTTCACAAATCTTAAGCAATAAGCAACAACTCTTTTCAACTTGTTCCAAGACGAAAATTTTTGAAAGAACTCAGCCTTGAAAGTCGCATCAATTACGTTCAGCATAATCAGCTTGGATGTTCTTTTGGCTTCGGCAGACATGTGTTCTTGTAATTGTGGATTATCTTCAAACTCTCCAATCGGAAAAGTAGAACTTCTTAACCAATCGGGTCCATTGAACCACAAGTTGCACTTTTCTAGTTTAGTTGGGGGTATCCCTCTCGTTCCACAGTCAGCAGGATTCTCCAGACCACTCACAAAGTTCCAGTGCACGTTAGGAGTCAGCTCTTGAATTTTTGCCACTCGATTAGCTACAAATGGTTGCCATCTTCTCGGTTCGGACTTCAACCATGCCAGTGTGATCTTGGAATCAGACCACGCAAAGGTCTCGGAAATTGGCAGGGTTAGAGTTGGAAGGGTAGCTTTTAACAAATTGGCAAGAAGTAGGGCAGAACAAAGCTCTAGTCGAGGTAGAGACTGAGGTTTTACTGGAGAGACACGTGTCATAGAAGTTAGCAGTCTAGATACTACGGTTTGGGTTGCATCCTTGGAACGAATGTATATAACTGCACAGTAGGCCTTTTCTGAAGAGTCACAGAACCCGTGTACTTGTACGTCTATAGCCTGTGGAATGAGAATGCAGCGTGGGATCTTGATATTTGTAAGTAGAGGAAGCTGTTCTTGAAATGTTCTCCATTGTCTTGCTAGAGAATCTGGTATCTCTTCGTCCCAGCTTAGATGGTGACTCCATAGCTCTTGGAGGAAGATTTTAGAAATGAAAACTGATGGTGCCAACCAGCCCAAGGGGTCAAAGATTTTGGCGACTTCAGAAAGTACCTTGCGTTTAGTCCACACATCAGTCTCGTTCACGGTGATGGTAAAGGTAAAATTGTCAACATCTGGAAGCCAAGCTATTCCCAAGATCTTGACAGGTTGGTCATCCTTGATCGTGTGTTTGGAATCAACTGCCTTTAATTCTTTTGGAATGGTTGCCAATACGTCAGGGTCGTTAGACACCCATTTGCGCAGAGAAAATCCTCCTCTTTTCATCATCTCCTGCAGCTTTGACACTAGCTGAATGGCTCCCTTCTTTGTCGCACTTCCACTCAGCAAGTCATCAACGTAAAAATGACTAAGGGTAGCTCTTGAAGCGGCCGGATAATTTTCTTGTTCGTCAATGGCAAGCTGTCGTAAGATTCTCGTAGAGAGGAATGGTGCTCAGGACGTACCATACGTAACAGTTGTTAGGCGATATTCCCTTATAGGTTCGGTTGGAGAATCCCTCCAGAGAATTCTTGGCCAGTCTACGTCTTCCTCGTGAACTTTAATCTGGCGAAACATCTTTTCAACATCAGCGCAAATGGCTACACTGAAAATTCGAAACTGGATAAGAATAGGGAAAAGTTCTGGCTGCACTCTTGGCCCAACCATAAGCAGATCGTTGAGAGAGAGTCCAGAAGAAGTTTTACTGGAGGCGTCAAAAACAACGCGAAGCTTTGTTGTACAGCTGGTGTCCCTAACAACTCCATGGTGAGGAAGGTATAAACTTTTTATGTTATTAATTTCAGAGTCCGGAACAAGTTCCATGTGTTTTAGATCAAGGTATTCCCTTATGAAATTTCGATACAGCTTGTATTTGTCAGGATTAGAAATGAGATGGCGTTCCACGCTGATTAGCCTACGAATTGCATTTTGTTTTGAATTGAATTACCTAACCGCGTCGGTGGAGTGTGAAATGGCAACTTTACTGTGTATCTGCCATTCTCATCCCTAGAATGTGTCTTTACGAAATGATCTTTACAAGCCTCTTCTAATGAAGTTAAGGGTTTGGCACATGGCACAGAATCTAATTCCCAGAATTTATTGATTAGCTGATCCGATACTAACTGAATATGATTGACATGGAAAGAATTTTGACCACTAGAATTTGCCTTGCCTCCAATTATCCAACCCAATTATGAACGAATGGCAAATGGCTTATCCTTACCCAAAGATAACGTTTGACCCTTTAGCAATGGCAAAGTAAGGTCAACACCAAGTAGCACATCAATTGGACTACTCTTGTAAAATGCTGGATCAGCCAGAGAAATATCCCCAAATAATTCACGCATTGAGGAATCTAAATCGTGATGTGGGATCATGCCTACAATTTTGTTGATCACATAGACGGACGCATGAAAAGAATTTTGAGATGAAAAATGTGAGGTAAATTGAATCTCAGCAAGCCCATTTAGACGCGTATCGGATGCGCCCAAACATGATATGCGCACATTGGCCTTTTCCTTTCGCAAACCTAGCCTTTCAATACATTCATTTGTAATAAGTGAAGCCTGGCTTCCGCTATCCAGAAGACATCTACAGGTCTGATAGTTACCCCAAATATCTCTTACCTGAATTAGAGCTGTGCAAAGAAGAATTTGAACATCTGGGTTCACATCAGAAATACACGATGTAACATCCACAACTCTAGAATTTTCGCCTGGTTCACTAGTACTTGAAATAGGGACAGGCGAAAACACAGGAGCGTTGACAGAAAGTTCTCTAGAATTTAACACATTTACTGCTCCCTGTCTCCCTTAGCACTAACATTTTCAAAATGAAGTAAACTGTGGTGGGGTTTCTTGCACTTTTTACATCTAAACTTGCTTTTGCAAGTTTTCACACTGTGAAACTGAGTTAAACAGTTAAAGCAAACATTATTCGTTTTAACGAAATCTGAACGGCCTTGAACTGACAATTTTAAGAATGTATCACATCTCGACAATGTATGATCTCCATTACATAAAGGACATTGTGACTGGGCGTTGGACGCGACCAGAGTTACCTTCCTTTGAACATTTCTCTTAGTAGTTGAACTCGTAATGGATCTCGCTTGTGTTGCAAGGAATTGCAACAATTCGTCTAACCTTGGGATGACATCTGTTGAAAAGGTTCTCTCAAACCAAGTTCTGGAATTCGGATCAAGCTTAAACAATATCATATGCATTAAGAGTGTATCTGTAGTTGGGTCAACCATGTATTCAAGTGACTCCAACATCCTTACAAATTCCTTAGTGGAATCTATCAAATTTAGAATTTGTGTGGATGATTCTCCACTCAAGGGCGTTATGTTAATAAACTTTTTAATTAAGGAGGACATAATTTCTCTTTTATTAAAATATCTATCCCTTAGCAATTTCCAAGCGATTTCGAAATTATCATTGGTAATGGATAAAGAATTAATGATTTTTAATGCATCGGATTTTAAACTGCCCTTTAAATATTGCAACTTTTGCGCTCCCGTTAAATCATTATTGTTGGAAACTGCAGCTTCAAAAGATCAGAAAATGCAAGCCACTCCTCAGTTACACCAGAAAATATAGGTAGGGATAATGTAGGGAGTTTCACTTCAGCTGACCGAGCTGAGACTAAACTGTGACTTGAACCTTGGTTTTTAACCTCAAAATCGGAGTTTACTGCAGAAGGCATAAGCTGAGTGTCTATAGCGACAAGTATTTCTTCTAAGGTATCTAAAATGTCGTCCTTTTCCGTACAATAAGTTTCCTCGTCCTTTTCCTCGCAAATACTTATAATAGAATCCAAAATATCCTTTATTTCAGTTCTAAATTCTAAGAATCTATTTTTCCGAGCCAATAAACCAACATTATTTAATTTCTCAATTTCCTCTTCTGTTTTGTTTTGCAATTTTGTAATCGAGGATTTGATGTTCTTTTTTTTCTTCAATAAAACCTCAATATCCATTTTAATATAGCAAAAAGAATAATTTAAAGAAAACAAATAAAAAAAACACAGCTGCGAATGACTAATTGTTTAGTCGAAAAAGATACGATTCCTTTGGCGCCGCGGAAGAGGGGAAAAGAGGGGAAAAGCGGGGGGAGAAATTCTAAAAGGAATTACTACGGAACGTACAAATAGGAAATTTAACACACAAGTGAGGTAAAACGAAACTGAAGTTTCTCGTTACATATGATACAGGAATGACAATGGCAGAAACACACAAATAATTTACCACTTAAGAATAATCGCACAACAATCAATTAAACATTGAAATAACCATATATATAAGAAGATTAAACTTTTGAATATACATGAATTTGAAATATTTCACTTCGAAAGTTTCTTTTTAAACTTAGTACACACAAAAAAAGAATTAGAATTTTTCATCAATTGAATTATGACAATATCTTTTAGAAAAATATTGCCGAAAGAACAACAAGCCAGAAGTTTTGAATTAGAATGTTTCACAATATTGAACTCCGGCTACGGTTCGACCAAAATGTTGTACTAAGAAATGGTTCGATCTTTTCTTACCTGACTTGTTGTTACTTAATTCGATTTGGAAACGCCATCTCTTGCTGCACCTAGAAGTAGTTACTTATTTCTTAATAACTGAATTGGTCTGAAAAGAAATAGTATCTTGAAAGCAGAGACGACCACACCCGAACGAGTTTGAACTAGAAGTTTATTTACGCTAACGAATATTACAACGGAATGCGCAGAGCGCCATCTGTGGACTGTAAGATTAAACAAAATGAATGCTTTAGCTTATATCGATGTGTTGCGACATAATTTGTTAGACAGTGCTAAGAAATTGATCACGGAGAACACTTTTATATTCCAATAAGACAATGACCCGAAGCACACCGCTATAGTTACTAAGACCTGGTTGCTTTATCATGCTCCAAGGCGACTTGAAACGCCTCCACAATCTCCAGATCTTAATCCTATAGAAAATTTATGGATGCATTTGGACACTGAAGTTCGGAAAAAAAAATGTAACAAGTAAAGAGAACTCAAAAGAAAAACTCCATGAAGTTCGGAACTGCATTGATACAGAAATTACAAAGAAATTAATTGAGTCAATGCCAAAGCATATTGAAGCAGTTATAAAAGCAGATGGACTGTTTACAAAGTATTGAAATTTCATTACATTGTTGCATATGTTTTGTTAATGTTTACTAATCAAGTGTACAAATAATCTTTTTGTATAATGTTTTTAAAAAATCACTTATTTGAAATAAATGCTTATTTTGTTTTTCATTGTGAAAGAATCTTTTTTTTAAAAACAATTTAAATGTATCTCAATAACTTTTAGTTACATAACTTAATTAATTTTTGAAGAACATACAAAATTTTAAGTGTACAAATAAACATTTTGCCAACTCTATATTTCCTTTTTAAACAAACAGATTCTCCTTCGTGTGCAAATTGTAAAGTACCAGAAACTAGTGAACATTTTATATTAAACTGTATCAAATACAAATCGCAGCGTGAAATTTTGAAAAATTTTACCTCCAACCACGGAGAATGGTCTTATTCCTCAATAGCGAAATGTAAAACAATAGAGCATGTTCAAAAAGTTGAAAAATTTTTGACATCTTCCGATAGATTTTAAAATTCCAGCTAATAGTTTTTCAATACTCTACTTTCATCAATCTCAGTTGAAGCACAAGGCGATAATTCAAACTACTGATGGACAATGCAATCACGAGCTGTACGTTACAACTTAGGTTAAAAACTAATCAAAATTTTGTCGGAGTATAAGGCGCTGGCCAAGTCTCCACTTTTACAGTGATATCACTGTACTGAACTTCTCTCATTAAATTTAAAGAACAATCTATAATTTCAACAGATACATTGTTTATGTAAAAACACACAATTTCTCCACTTGCTAGAATTTGTTTTCCCCATTAGCTCCCCCCTCTCTCCGATGGTATAAAATCACAATAACAAGAAAAAAAAGGAATTAAAATTAAAAATTTCTAAATCCCGTAAAATCCGGTGTATAACGCGCACTTCTAACACAAAAAATGAGATCGAAATTTACAGGTTACGCCGTTTATAAAAAAAATTGTTTCAAAAATAAACAAAAAAAAAAAAAAAAAAAATATATATAAAAAAAGTAAGTTAATTCCTATTTAGATCAACAAAGAAAAATTTTATATATATTTTAGCTACTTTTTATTAAATAGTTACAATTAATTATAAACATGTATATACATAGGACAGAATCACAACATTAAGTGGAAATTAATTTTTATTTTAATTAATATTAAAGTATCGTATTGCCATCCAAAACAATCGTGTATACACTAGCTAGAAAAAAATCTGCGTTCACCCATAAGAAATCATATAGCAAAGGTAAAATTTAGTAGAAATATAATTTTTTTTCTAACAAAATTTCACGAATTTGTTTACTATTATTTAAATATTAAGCATGCAAGAATTCGTCAATTTTGAATTAAAACTATTTAGGATAACGAGAGTTTTGTAGCAAAACACAAATAGTAGTTAGAAAAGGTCTGCGTTCACTATTTGAATATTCTTGATTCTTGGAATTTGTATCAACAGGCTTATAGGTTAACAGAGTTTTGCATTTAGTTATCAAGTAAAATAGCTTAAGAAAATTGTGACGCAATAATTGTTATGTTTTTGTGAGATGCACAGCAATTCAAGAACATAGAAAATAAAAAGAAGGAAATTAGTAACAGTGAGCGTAAAATCAATGTGAAAAGATGGAAAAAGTTGTCGGGATATAGCCAGATCTATAATTCTTTAAATAATTAGTTTCAGTCAATTTAATTTAATTAATTTATCGTATTTATACTCAAAACAATAGTCTATAGAAAATTTCAGCTCAAATGAGTGCTTTAAAATGGGAGAATAAAAACGTTTTCAGGATTTGACATAAGTCGCCAAAAGGGTCACTAAGTCACCAAAAATGATGCCAACGTGGCTGTATTTTGTAATTCTTTGAATAATTAGTTTTAATCAATTAATTTTTATTAATTATTATTTAATTATTGTATTGTCAACCAAAATAATCATGTATATAAAATTTCAGCTCAATTGAGCGCTTTAAAATGTATTTTATTAACGATTGAAAATTCCACCAAGATAAATGAATATAGAGAGAGTGAGCTAGTAAAATAGGAATTGGAAAAAAAGAGATGCGCCTAAGAAAAATTAGACTTCTACATAGATCGGAATACTCTTTATTTGAAAGAAACGACAAACCAAATAAAATTATCGGATTCTGGTTCTAAAAAGTTTACTATTTTTTCAAAATCCTGAGATAATATCTTGAATAAATTGCTAAGAAACATACCAGCATTGCACAAGCATATTTCTCGTTCTTTTGTAAAAATGGGGGTGTGCGTTATGCGGCGAATATACCTAAAAATTAAAAAATGCAACTAGAAAGTCTGGGTGCGCGCTATAAGCCGGATTTTACGTTACTTTTTTTCTGTGATAGAAGCAAATAAATAAATAAATAAAAAATTGACTCAAAAATTATAAAATGCAAAAAAAAAAAAAAAATGACACAGTTATTTGAAGACTGGACTGTTTGAATTTAGTACATTGTATTCTCGATACATACTGCCTTTTTTTTAGACAAAAATTGCAATTTTAATGAAAGTGATACGCACGGATCAAGTAACATTCACTTAGAGCAGGGGTGTCAAACTCGCGGCCCACAAGGAACATTTTTGCGGCCCGGTCAGTACATCGGCACACAATGTATAATAAAATATCAAAATTTCTCCCGAAATATAGTATCAGAGAACAGATGTCAAATTGTCAGGACGCAAACAATAAATTTTTCCCGTTCTTTCATTTTGTGTTAATGTGTGAGTGTGCGTGTTATTTGAAATAAATTTACATTTCTATGAATATTGATTTTTTGTGTGGCTCACCTAAAGTTAAACCTTGTACGTTTTGGCCGAAGTTACCCTTTGAATTTGACACCCTTGATTTAGAGCGAAATATTCGTTTGCTTGTTTATAAATGGAGTAATTAATACGCATATTTTAAAGAAAAAAAACTATTGTTACTCCTTCTCCTTGAAGACACAAACTTATTCTTGATTCTTACTCCTTCTCCTTGAAGACACAAACTTATTCTTGATTCTTTGATTGTCACTCAAAAAAATAAAAAAGATATCTCGCAAAAAGATACAAATTTACTTTGCAATGCGAATAATTTAAACTAACCATGAAAAAAAGTTTTCTGCAAACTAAAAACTAAACTAAACTCAGTGGCGCAACATCCCATGTCAAACCTACTGTGCCCATCTCAGTTTTTGTAACCCTGGGCGTTTAAGTGCATGAGCAGATGTTCCGGTCAAGTGGTCAATCTGTCACGAAAACCTCCAGTGATTAGTTCCTAAGCAAACTAGGCACTCATTTATCAACCCACTGAAGGGATGAAAGGCTGAATCGACCTTGCCAGCCCGAGGTTTGAACTCTGGAATGTGGCGTGGTAGTTAGTGGGATACGCTATCACTCGGTTCTACATACTAATCTTGCAAGTTCTAAAACTCAAAAATATTTTATTTCCAGGGAAATATTCTAAAAGATATAATTCAACATCAAAATAAGAAATATTATACATTCTTCGACTTAGACAAATAAAATTTCGCACTAGAAAATTTAAGTATCACGAATAACTAAAAAATTTAATTTGTAATTTTGTCTTTACGTAAACAAGCCGAACACTTACAACATTAACTTCGCATTTTGTTTATCTTTAAAACACATCTTCAAAATTGCTTCTGGTTTTGAATTCTTTTAAAACATTGTCAACCTCCTAATTTGCTCATCGGTTTCCATGAATTATGATAGCCATGTAGTGGAACAAGGAAATAAATTCTTAATTATACAGCAGGAGGTAAAGATATTTGAAATAACATTGCGAAATTTTTGGGTTAAGAAATTCTTTATTATAATAAATATTATGGCAATATTTAAATTTCACACAGTTACTTTTAAGTGTGTAAATTTACGTTTCCAATAAGGTTTTATAATAAACAGTAACGACAATAATTTTTAAAACTTTGAACCACAATACATATAAATAAAAGAATGTTAGTGTAATTACAGTTCCTATTTATTATATTTTAAACACACACACATAGAGAGGAGAAAGTATATATATATTCAATCTAAAAATATAAAAACCGACACACTCCAGAATATATTTTTAATTCTTGGAATTATCTAAAGATTAAAACCTTTGAGTAATAGCGAACTTTGAATTTTCTCATCCAATAAGTTTGTTTTACTTATCTAGAATAAAAACTATGACATTTAATTCAAAATTTACAATTAAATGCACTATTCTTTTTCGGGCACAGCCAACAAATTTAATTAGACTTTTTCATATTAATTTATCTCACAATATTAAATTCTTTCACATTTATTTTAATTCCTAATTAATCATTTTCAACAATATCATCAATTTTGCTAATTATTAAAACATTTAAAATTAATCCGTGTGTACAATTTTTAATCAATAACTATTTTTACAATTAAATTAACTCTTTGTCTAAAAAAGCACTCGAGTGAATCTAAAAACTTAAGAAAAAGGAACAATTTTCATTTAAAAAAAAGAAATAAATATTAACTACAAAACTTGCAGATGATGCAATTACATCTCACTATCAGTAAAACATTCACTAATTAGCATTAAAACTTGTTTTAAAATAAATAATATTATATTGTAAAGAAAAACAAAAAAAACTGTTGTTATAAAGTGAGTTTTACTGCCTATTGTGAAAGTTTAATTATATTAAGATTTTTGAATCAGAAATGTTGCACAGTAAATATGACGCAGAAAGCAAATTTATTTCGCAAGTTTGCGTACACTTGTAATGCTTTACATATTTTTAATCCGCTTTACACACGATTATTTATTTTTAAAAACTATTTAAATCATTTAAAAATAAAATTTCGTATCACATGCATTAGGAATTTTCTACATTCTTAAATTCATGAAGCTACTTTTTAAAACTAATTTGTTGTTCTGTACTTTAAAAAAAAGTCAGCTTATTCCTTCAAGTGAAAAATGTATTGAGGATTTATAAATGTTCTCGTCTGTATTAATGTAATTAATGCAAAATTCTATTTTTCAATTCTTACAATTAGTTCACAATTTCCCTATATATGTCTTGCTAAAATTTTCAATCGTTCATAAAATATACTTTCTATTTCATCCATTCAAGTTCAAATACATTTTTTTCAAATATTAAGAAGGTTTGGCACATGAATTTTCGAAAAAGTATCGATTTTAACTTTTTTACATTTTCTAAGAGTTCAAACATTTCTGTTTAAAATGATATATGAAATGAGGAAATACGATTATTATTAGTATTTTTTTTTTAATTTTTTAAATGAAGTTACTTCTTGACGCACATCAAATGAGTTCTGCTAAGAGCACCTGTATTTCACCTTGCATAAGTTTCTGATAAGCGCGAATCCATATGATGCTCAAGTAAAAAAATTAGAGCGTATTGGGCTTATCCAAAAGTGTATGGGTACACGTCTTTTGGATCTTAAAAGCGAAGCAGAGGGAAAAAAAGTTAAGTGATGGAAAAAACATAATAGGTCGTTACTGACTCACCGACATTTTAATATAAAAAATTCAAAGATTATGGTATATCTATTAGAAATAGTATCAATGATCTACACAGCATGAAAACTGCTGTTTATTTTCATTTTCTGTCTTCAAACGAGAGCTCTCAACATGGACTGTGTATTGCGGATATAAATGCCTGCTGCAAGTTTCAAAAGACATAGGCTGAATGTAATGAAATACACTATGATCATATACACACATACCATATATACCAAAATGAATTAAATTAAGTCAATTTTTACTTATCTAGGTGATTCTGTGTTATTAAGAAAACTAGCTGCATGGCCCAGCGTTGCACGGGCTTTCTCTACTTAAATAAAGTTTCCCTTTCCTTCACAAAATCAGCATTTCTCTAATACTCTTTTTTCAAAAGGACTTCCACCCCCCTCTTTCGCTTAGCCTGGCATTGCTCCGGCTTTTACAGAGAGTATAACTAAAAATTCCCTGTTTCGAAATTTTTTCGCTTCTTTTTTGTCAGACAGGTTTTATTTTCCCCCCGGCGTTGCACGAACATTTTTAAATGCATAACATATTGTCATGGAAATTCCCCTCTCGCTATCATATCTCTCGAGTAAGTGAACAGTGGGACTTTAATATTCACTCACTCCCTTTGCAGCTTTTTAGGCCCCGAAAACGAAAATGAACCTTTTTAAAAACATTTGTATGTTGAAAAAAGTAGAATTTTTTATAATTACAAAATTTCACAACTGTATTAAATGTTAAATTAAAATTGGGAGCATTTTTTGAAATGCTCGATACACGGAAAAAAAGTTTCATACAATTATTTTTATAAATGAAGAAGTTATAAAAACTTTGAATTTGATAAGTAATTATTAAATATTTCAAATTTGAGTATATTTTAAAAATTCGTAAAAAAAGTATTCGACATTTTATTTTTTAAATCACAAACTCTAAAAGATCAAAGTATGAGTTTTTAAAAATCATTTCCATATAAAAAAGCATCGATATTGATTCTTTTTAGAAAAAATCTTAAAATATGTAAAGTATAGTTGTTTTGTAAAAATAAAAACTGTATCGTGACGAAATAAATTATCTTTACAATTACAAAATTGCTGGCGAAGTTATTAAATGCACGAATAAAATTTAAGAGTATTTTTAAAAAAATTATAAAAATCAAGCGATGATGTTGTTTCGAACCCGGATACAAACGCAAGCGCTCTAACCGAAAAATAGAACGGCACTCTAATCGACCGCACCACGAAATTTTCGGAAGAAATGAAATAAAAGACCTTTAAAATAAAAGGAAGAGATATTCAATTTCGCCTTGCGTTATTTGTTAAAGTTATAATTTTTTTCGGGCTTCATTTTAAAGCTAATGCCTTCAAACTTCATATATCGATTGCAAACAACGGTAATTTTTTTAAAGAAATGTAACAAAAATAATGCTTAAATATTTCTCGCAAAAAGCGAGAACAAAAAACGAACACAATTTTAAAAAAAACCCGTAATTTTTAAGCAATTTTTTCAATTTTTGTACAAATTGCGGATAATATCGTTCTACACACGGAAAAAAGTTTCGTGAGATTATTTTTATAAATTGGTATAATAGCATACAAAAACCAACTTTAAACATTTTATCCACGAGAATGAAGTTTCTGAGAATAAGGTACATAAACTTACGCAATTTAACAAAGGTTTCTATGGGCGTGCCGGAACCCCTTAATTCATTAAATTAAAAAATAAACAAACAGTAAAAACAAAAATAACAGTCCAACACCATAAAAAAAGAAAATCGCTCGTAGTGTCCCTGTAGCGCAATAGATAGCGCGCGCGTTGGACTTCTAATCCAAAGGTCGTGGATTCGAATCCTACCTGGGGATGGCCTAATTTCTGAGAATGTGATTCATAAATGAATAAACGGTAACAAACAAAAATAATAGTCCAGCACCATACATAGGAAGGAAAATCGCTTTCTATTTTGCCACTTAATAGTGTGATTCTGCCATATCGTCGGTCTAATTATCAGACTGCGTAATCCCATCTGGGATGCTAATTTGATACAGTAAGCCTAGGCGCCAAGTTGTTGTTTATGTTCGCCAAGATAGGCGATAATATTACAATATGGTTTACTTTGATATTTTTATCGTATTCAATTTTGAGCCACAATACATATAAATAAAAGAATGTTATTGCCTTGCCTTCTGTGAGTGACATTAAAACTGAATTAATCAATATGGATACCCTGCCCGTTGAAATATTTACCGACCGTCTTTGGAGGAATGCATCATCGGTAAAAATAATATTGACTGGAGTACCGCAAAAAACGGATGCTTGACGAGTTTTGTCCTTCTCAAGTAGTAATAAATTATCTTTTTCTAGAATATAAGACCTCGGCTGTGAATCGGAAAGTTCTGGTGTGACGTTTGTTCCATCGTAATCAATGTTTGATAAAATTTTATATTCAGTCTCCGTCCCTTCATGTAATAAAGAACAATTTTTTTACGAAAAGTAAGATTCTGGGTTGTTTTCCAGACCTTTTCGAGTAATAAGCTGTTCTGATTCACTGTAGTCAACGTTTAGAAATATTTTTAATGTTTGTGGATTTTTAGACATCTTGAATATTTTATATGGAATTTAAATTTTAAATAAACTAGGTACGTTAATTCAACTAGTACATATAACTACTAGCTGTTATACCCGTTCTTCGCACGCAAATTGAAAAATTAAGCAATACAGATGGAAGGATAAAGAAGTGAATAGCAAATTAAACAAAACAAAACAAAAACTTTTTGCATATCTCAGCTGAACAAACAAACAAAAAAAAACATTTATTAAATTTTAAGTTTGTGGATCTAATAGCTGATAAAAAGAATTTTTTTTTAAATTTATAACTCCCCGTAAATCTCTTGTGAGTTGATTTTTGAAAACACCTTCCTAAACTGAAGGAAGCTCTGCTCAGCAAAAGTAACACATTGTTACAAATTTTGTGTAATGACCGCTTAAAATAGTGTAAATAATTTATATCTGGAAGTGTAATACATTAATATTTCTTTCTGTTTTATTTATTTTATGTTAAAATCTCGCCACCATCTCCCTTCGAAATATAGTTTTATTATGAAATAAAAAAAAATAGTGATTACACTGATCGAAGGATAAATTAAAAGCGGAGCGCGCACTGAGGCATGGCGTAGACCAGGGGTGGCATCTTTAAGGATCAACGCGCCCCATTTTTTTTTTATAAAGAATTGTTTAATAAGGTGTACACATGCCGTCAAATAATTTTGATGTGATTATTGGGAAAATAATAAAACTAAATATTAACAACACAAAATCCTTTATTTACTACTGAAAAATAATGATAAATCTTGTTAATCTTTCTGTTTCAATCAATTCCAACTTTTGCCTTGTTTCAATAATTTTTGAATCCATATTGAACTAGACTAGAAATCAATAAGTCGCATTTCAAATTCTTCAATTTCCAACGTCGAATTGGGGCAAGTTCAGCTTATCAAATGATGTCACATCAGGCTACATAATAAACTTCCGTGTTTCTGTTAAATCTTTGATCTGAAAAAATCTCACTAAACATTTATTGATTGAAGAATCAATCGCAGTTGTTGATCATTTTGATCGGTGGCGTGCCTAAAATATTGTGCCACGTGTTATCAATGGCACGCGTGCCAACGGTTCGCCATCCCTGGCATAGACTAAACAAAAGGGAGAGTTTTGCTTCACCGTCGCTTGGCGCGATTAAGGAATCGTGCCAAAAAACGCTTGGTGCGTTGCACTCCTATATCAAATCAGTTATACCGGTGGAGTTCCGCAGTCTGATAATCAGGCCGACGATATATATGTACAATAAAAAGTAACTAAAACAAATTTTCTTTGTTGTTCTAAGTAGGAATTGACTTACCGTAAAACCCGGTGTAGAACGCGCACTTTGAACACGAAAAATGAGATCGAAATGGAAGGGTGCTCGTTATACGCCGGGTATAAAAACGATAGCTTTAAAAATACCAGAGATGAGCATAAAAAAAATTACTTTTAGACATATCGAAATACTGTTTATTTAAAAGAAATGATATACCTTGTGTGAAAACTAAAAGAGTTCTAATTCTAGAAATATATTATTTTAAAAGTCTAGCATAATATCTCGAATAAATGACTTCAAAACATAAGAACGTTGTATACAAAAATTTCAGATTTCTTCTTAAAAAGCGGGGTGCTCGTTATATGACGAACACACCTGAAAATTAAAAAATGCAGCTTGAAAGTATGGGTACGCGTTATGCGCCGGATTTTCCGGTAATTTTTTTTATATATCACTTGTTTCTATCTACTTATAAACTGAATTACTTTAATTGCGTAACTTGTACATTATCCTTTTTATTTTCCAACAAAAAATTTAAAAAGTAAGCAAGAAAAAAAATAGGCATATTTTTCAATCAAACGTTAATTCATGTATATTTTTTTAATCAAAGCATCATTGAAAACTTTCGCAACAGCAAGTGAAAACTTTCGACTTGCAAGATATACTGAGAATCAGAAGAAGCATACTCTCACTAAACAGCGAGGGATCACAAAAGAGATATTGATTTCCAACAGCACCCTCCTCAAAAATCTGTATCTTTATCACCCAAGGCTTGCTCTCTTCACATCCAGCAGAATCCATCCAACTCAACCATATCCCACTCCATAATTGCGGAAATTAACATCCGTTTCCGTCATCAATGTTTCGGTTCCGATTACTCGTTTAATTATTCTTAATTGTCGTGATTTTTTATTACAGTTATAATTGAAGCACATGTATTCTTCGCTTAAATCATAGAATTTTTTAATCTTAATTCCTTAATTACACATATAGAATTTTTTTTAAGAATCATTGATGACTTGAAATACACAAGGATGGCGATCTGAGATAGATTTATCGAAGAATCGATGTTTCCGGCCAAAAAAATCGAAATGTTGCACTGAATCGATATTTAATTCTAGAAAATCGACATTCGATTTTTTTCTGTTTTGGTAAAAATCATAAAATTATTTACAATTAGTAAAATGTATTATCTTTAAAACCCGTTATATTACGGTGCTGGTGGTTAAAGGGTTAATTTACTGGCAAGAACAAAAAAAAACTCTGTTTATCATCACGTTCACTCAACAGCCATGATGTATATGAGTATCGTTAGATCATCTGTTACTTGTAAGTGCCTTTTTTTTTTTGATTGCCGGCAACATTGCAAGTGATGAGCGGAACCGCTTAGATCCCACTAGACTTGACAGACTGTTTTTAAAAAAACTTAGATATTAAGCTTCGGGAACTATATATAAGCTATATTATCTATTTTCTTAACTTTTTAATGTAACAACTACATTTAGAAAATAAATGTTTCCTTTATCCTGATACTTTGATATGGAAATAAAAATACTTGTAATTGTCGAATTCCCTGAACTAAAAAAATTCCCTGATTTTACTGATAAGAGATCGTTTATTAAGGGGTACATTTCTTGTTTTTCATAAAATGTATTTATATTTTTATTGTAAATGCAGACTTGAAAAACACAAATCGATTTTTTTAGAAATCGATCCTTTAGACCTCGATTTTCTTGAGAATCGATTCATCAGATTACGATTCGGATCGATTTAAAAAGCGATCTTTTTCGGAAAAAATCGCCATCCCTAAAATACACTAACACCGAATAGGTAGTTCAAATTGAGTTATAAGGTACTAGATCGTTTTCCATTTTAATATGCAGTGAAATATGTCTAAAGCGAAAACGCTTAAGACAAAATATCGGTTAACACGAAATAATACAACGGTCCCGACAAACTACTACGCATTTCCATGCATTGTTTTCTCTCAACACGAAACGGAAATCGCTTAACACGAAAGGATTTCCTTTCTGGGAATGAACTAAGTAAGGACTACGGATTGGACTGTCCAATCGTATTATTGGAAGAATTCAATGCAGCAGATGATAATGTGTCTATGGACCCAATTATGGCAGACTAAGACATTTTGGAGTTTGTTCAAAGCTCAAAAAATATCATAGATGCAGATTTCGACAATGAAAGTGAAATGAATAATGCCACTCCTGTTCCCACAACATCCGAAATGAGGAGCGTCATGAAAAGTATGCGCAGTTATTTAGACGCACATTCCAATGGTGAAATGAATAACAGAATCACGACATCGAATAATTTGTTGACAATTTGATGCTAAAAACAATGCAAAGAAAAATATCAAATTTAATTTCCGAAAACTCAGTCATTGTTTTGTTTTTCAAAGAATTTGAAAATTTTGTATTAAATTTCTTGTTTTTGTTTCATTGATTTTTTATTCATTATATTAATATATTCATATCTATGTGAATAAAATGTACACTAATAAACTTAATGTTAATATAAGAGTTTTTTTGTTTGTTTTTTCGCAATATTCCTTACCTTTAACACGAAAAAATATTTCAGTCGTTTCAGCATCGTTTTAAGCGATTTTCACAGTATATACACATAGAAAAAAAAATGTCCCGAAATCATGGGATAGCAATTAGCAAATATCTTGATGGCAGTAGCATCGCATAAGAAATGAAAATGTATAAATTTCTTTTGTATTCAAATGATTTGTGTGAGAAGTTTACAGACATAATTATGGCAGCTCGATGGGGTTAACATATTCTGACCAAGGAATGCTAATTGGAGCTAGACGCATGGGAATTTCATTTCGGAAATCGTTGAGGAACTTAATAGAAAATACAGTATCTTTCTAGAAATACAGTATCGGAAATACGACGTTAAAATACAGGCTAGCCTAAATGATTTATTTGTTTTGAAAAGGCTATACTTTCAAAAGTATTACGCGTACACACATGAAAAATATATGAAAAAACCAGAAACTCACCAAGCCTGTATTGTTAATTCCGCATTCACCCCTTTAATGGCACATCCCAGTTCGTGACTACCAAAACGATGAACATCCACATCGCTGGATTTGGGCGTATTTGTGAGAATAACCTAGCTTTGTTCTCCTGGCCAACCAGATTCCCTGATTTAACCCCCTGAGATTTCTGCCTATGGAGATACGTTGGATTTTATGTTGCTCTGTTCCAAATGATTTTGGTTTTGTGGTACCCTCCCTACTGCAATCCTTAGTCGAGCTCAAAAACTGCATCAGCGCTACAGTGCAAACAATTAACAGGATTATGGTACAAAATATTTGGAATGAGCTCGATTATCGCCGAATAAGAGGGAGAATAAACTTGGTGAGTTTGTGGTCCTTTCCACATATCTTTCATGTGTGTACGTGTAAACAAAATTCAGTGGTGCAACCGCTCATGGAGGGCCTACTGTGCCCATCTCAATTTTCATGACTTGAGGCGCATCGTGTAAGTGTTATGTTTTTGAAAATACAGCCTTTTCAAAATGAATGAATCAATGATGCTAAACCTGTATAATGTCAGGCATTACCTCTCCCACATTATCGACAACGAACTGAGCGACCCCGTCTGCTTTATGACTGAGACCAGCAACATTTGCGTAAAGCACATTCGGTTTTTGTTGTTGTCGTGTCCTGAGACAGAGGTTGGACTTCTACACGATAGATGGCGACACAAATTATCTCCACTGCCACAATTTAGGCATGGAACTGGAGGGGAAGGAAATATTTTCCAATACCCTACACCTGTGGTTTCTGTTGCGACCGCCCACAAGTCTTTCGGATCTACTGATTTAACAAGCACTTACTCCGTGTGTACTCGGAGGGTATTTGGTGGCATCAGGCATCGAACCCAGGCCCTCCTGTCTGAAATCCGATGTTTTAACCACAAGGCTACCCACGGCCCACAGCACAGTCGGTGCTATACGACAAACAATACTGTGTCAAAAAAATATGGGGCGTATGAAATACATCCGTGAGGTCAATGTAGGTAATTCCCCTGTTGATGGTGTACGAGAGTAGAAAACCCTATCTAGAGCTTTTACTAACATGACATCGGCTGCAGAGCCTCTGCTGGTTTAGTGAACATATCTGTTGTACTGTTCATAATTGAAAAAAAATATTACTTCGTCAGATGAGACACGATTCCAAAAGGTAAGAGCTAATTGGTAGAATTCTGGAGTAGTGCAGATCCCACGAAGCCTTGGTTCAAAATTGTCAACAAAACATGAAAATTAGTGGTGACTTCATAACAAACTGGGCTACTTTTGCAGCCTATGGACTGAGTTCTCGGAACAAATCGAGAAAATCGTTCATTTTCAGGAAATAATTATGTTCATTTACTTTTGGAGACTATTTGCAGCCATTCATTGACTTTTATGTACCCAATAATGCTGGAATATTCCGTGATGACAACGCACTATTTTAGTGGGTCAAAACATTCTCGATTGGCTTAAGCATTCAGGACAATGGGCTAAATTCATGTGACGTCACAGTCACATAACGACAATCACGTGTTTCTAGCTAATCAATTTATAAATTCAGGTGACATCCCAGACGCATGATAAATGCTATCACGTTTCCAGCTAATTAGTTCATGCGCTTCGCTGTTGCCAATTTTTGCTCTTTGCCGAAATTTTCTTTTAAAAAGTAAAAAAAAAGCATAAAAGTTTTAAAAGTATAATAATGCACATAAGTAAGTAAAATACACTTGACTTAAAAGCACATGTATAAAATACGGTTTTCTTTTTAGATTTTAAAATCTTGATTACCGTAAAATCAGGCGTATAACGCGCACCTTTACTTTCAAGCTGCAATTTTTAATTTGTAGGTATATTTGCTGTAAAACGTGCACCCCCTATTTTACGAAGAAACCTGCAATGTACGTGTGCAATGCTCTTATATTTTGCAGTCATTTATTCGAGGTATTATTCCAAGCTTTAGAAAAAAATGGTATAATTCTTAGAGCCAGAGTGGGCATTAAGTAGATCGCAATCGCCCAGTGGACCTCCAAGGCATTTTGTGGTGACCGCCTTTAGTCTTAAGATCTAATATAATCATTTCATCATACGAAGGTCTAGAAATATTAAAATACGGAGAGAAAAATCGAATCACAAGAGAAAAAGTTCGTTAAATAGAAAATGTACTTCGATATTTGGAAGTTATCTTACGAAAATTGTTAGTTCCAAGAAAAAGTTCGCAATATGCAGGTTCGTAAAATGGAGGTCCGACTGTATTGTAGACTTTCTGTTAGCTCACTACACTACGCCTCTGGGTGGACCCAGTGGCGTAATATATAACCCCACAACTCCCGCATTGCGGGAGCCCAGGGTTCTAGGGGGCAAAACTTATTAACGCCAAGTACATATTAGGGCTTGAGGCCCAAAACCTGACTTTGAAGCGGGGCCCTAATATTCTCCCTTACGTCCCTGGGTGGACAGCAACGCCTTGAAAAAAATTAGGAATAGCCCATACCCTGGAATAGCCACCCCTGTTCTAGAGCTACAACCCTTTTAGTTCATAAGGAATGCTATTTCTTTTAAATAAACAGTAGTTCAATCTTTGCAGAAGTCTAATTTTTTTTCTATTCTCATGTTCTTTTATTTTTAAAACTCTTATACCCGGCGTATAACACGCACCCGTAAATTTCGATATTTTTTTGCGTTAAAAGTGCGTGTGGATATTTTACGGGGTTTTTTTTATAACAGTTGCAAGTTTTTACTCAATTGTTACCGTCAGTCTTGCATTCATTGGAGAACACGCGATTGTTTTTATCATGTGACCATCGTGAATTCACACACACACCAACTAATTTGTCCACTTAAATTTCTAGACGTCAATCCCTTGGAACATACATGAGGTATCATCAGAAGATCATTCCACGCACAAAATTTTGTATACAGGAACACTTTCGCAATTATTAGAGAGATGCAACATGGTTGAATGTAGAGGCAGTTTAAGAAAAACTAATACTTACACAATAATTTCGGAAGAATGCAATTAAAAGATTGTTAAAAAGGTGGGGAATACGAAAGTAAAGGGTGTTTTTTTGAGAGGTATAGAACTTTAAATTGCAATAAAACAACGATGTATTATTCGATTCACATGGATTTTTTTTATTCGAAAGATAATCTTGTGGCATTACATTTTAAATATGATTTCTGCAATAGGACTGGCTCGGATGTAGTCCAATCTGGACGTCCAATTTTCGATGACTTTTTCCAACATTTGTGGCCGTACATCGGCAATAACACGGCGAATGTTGTCTTCCAAATGGTCAAGCGTTTGTGGCTTATCCGCACAGACCAATGACTTTACATAGCCCCACAAAAAATAGTCTAGCGGTGTTAAATCACAAGATCTTGGAGGCCAATTCACAGGTCCAAAACGTGAAATTAGGCGGTCACCCAACGTGTCTTTCAATAAATCGATTGTGGCACGAGCTGTGTGACATGTTGCGCCGTCTTGTTGGAACCACAGCTCCTGGACATCATGATTGTTCAATTCAGGAATGAAAAAGTTAGTAATCATGGCTCTATACCGATCACCATTGACTGTAACGTTGTGGCCTTCATCGTTTTTGAAGAAGGATTCCACCAGCCCATAAAGCGCACCAAACAGTCAGTTTTTCTGGATGTAACGGTGTTTCGACACACACTTGTGGATTAGCTTCACTCCAAATGCGGCAGTTTTGTTTGTTGACGTAGCAATTCGACCAGAAGTGCGCTTCATCGCTAAACAAAATTCGCTTATGAAAATCGACCATTATTTTCGAAAAAAATTGCACAATTTGAAAGCGTTGTTCAGGCGTGAGTCTATTCATGATGAATTGCCAAACCAAACTGAGAATAAATCACTTGACAGCTGTTAAATCGGTCGCCATCTTGGAAAGTAATGCCAATTTAAACTTCTATACCTGGAAAAAAAGCACTCTGTATCAGAACTTTACGTTTGGAAATAAATGAAAAAAAGTTCTGTATACTTGAATAAAATTATAATTGTGGTGAAATGCTATATTTTAAGGTGTTTTAAAATACATATATAACTATTACCCTAACAAAAAGCATTATAAATTTATTCAAAATGTTCAAAATAGATTTGTAAATGAAAATTTAATTAACTTTTAATTCATTATTTATTTTGATACTTGGCTTTCAAATTATTTTATTTCATATATCTTCATTATACCTTAAGCAATTTCAATTTCTGTAACTACAGAAATTCAGATAAAAAAGTTTCAGTGAGCATATCAGTACTTTAACTTGTTTTTTTTATTATAATTTAAGCAGTACAAATTTAAAATTCACTGGCTTCAAACTGCTGATGTTGTTAGCACATCTTTTTTATTTCATCCTTTATTTTAGTATTATTTTTTTTTTATCCAGCTATGATTAAAATCTAAGAAATCTGAATGATATCAGGAAGAGAAAACATTTTCGAAAATTCAACGGTAAACTCTAAAAAAAATAGACACATTCGGAGACAACAAAATCACCAATTGACACAACCAATAGTCGTAGAGCAATAAAAACAGGATTGAAGTTATTTTAAAAGTGGAATTCGAGAGTTTTTAAACGACATTTTATAAAGGAATTTTCAAATAGGCACATAAATTATAAATGCTTGAAACGATATACATTTCACTAATGCAAAGAAAAAAAAGTAAGAAAGTTCAGTAAATTTTGATTTAATAAATTTTAACCAAACCCCTTTCAAGGGCTATACGCTATACACACTTATTGACAAAAAAATTAGCGCACCAAGAAATAATTGCGGGATCGTAACGAAATTTGGCATGAAGGTACATGTCGGCGAAATATGCAAATGATTAGAAATGCAGCGTGATTGCGTATTACGTATAACCTGTATAGGGCGTTTAACGTCGTTCTCCGTGGAGTATAAAACAGGTAACCAAAGCTTGTTTATGAGTGCTACCAACCATGTACAACACAACAATCCCATGGTCTCAAAGTACAAAATACCTCCGTATTATTTTCGATAAAAACCTCACTTGGAAAACACACATTCAACACACACGACAAAAATTTCGGAAAATAATGTTTAAATTATTCCCCCTAATTGGCCGGAGTTCAGAATGAACTAGAGATAATATATATATATATATATATATATATATATATATATATATATATATATATATATATATAAAGTGCTTCTCTTCATAGCCGTTATGCGTCCAATATTAGCCTATGCTTGTCCAGTGTGGGGATACGCTGCTAAAACTAATATTAATATTCTAGATACTCTTCAAAATTCTACCATCCGGAGGATCGTAAAAGCAACTAGATATATGAGAAACGACGACATCCGGAAAGCCATTAAAATCAATACTTTAAATCTTACATCCAGATTGCAAAAAATTTCTTTAACTCTCTGCAATATACTAATAATATCAATATGATTAATTTGCCAAACTACAATCCCAATGATACTACTAAAAGGCAGAGAAGAATTCTCGATTCTTACAATCCACCTTAGCTTTAATATTTAGTGCAATTTTTATTGCACATACACTGCTAAATTTTTCTTAAATTGTCGTATTCCCCACATCTGGGCTTGCCCCTCCCCTTTTAGTCTTAAATTTCTTCTTGAGAGATTTCAGCAGCCAATGAGAGTCACTATCCTCACCTGCCATGATCCAATCAGAGAGCGCACATTTCCATGACATCCTGCAACCACATGTGTTGCCACTCATGCAACGGCTCCCAGGAGCCATTTTCAACAAGACAATGCTCGGCCTCACACGGAAAGGGTGTCACAAGACTGTCTCCGCACTGTTTCTACCCTTCCTTGGCCTTCCCGATCCCCAGATTTGTCTCCAATCGAGCATATCTCGGATCATTTGGGACGGCGAGTTGGGCATCCCACGAGTTTGAACGAACTAGAGGCAAGGTTACAGCAAATATGGAACGAAATGTCTCAAGACATCATACAGAACTTGTACCCCTCAATGCCCGATCGTATCGCATCGTACATTCGCGCTAAAGGGGGTTCAACAGGGTATTAAATCCTGCCTTTTTCTCTGAAATTAATGATCTTTTTTCTTTCATTTTCTAATCATTTATACTTGTATCAAAGTAGTCATTACGTATGTAAAATTTCGTTTTATTTTGGCGACTCCTTCTTAGTGCGCAGCACACACACACACACAAACTTCTAAAAACATATTCTTCACAGTTACTAAATGTGGAAAAATTACAAAATCATGAAAAAGGCCAAATGTACTAAAGTTAGCAGCATATTACATGTAATTAGCATTCTTCTTTCTAAGTATATTATGTAATTACATAAGCATTAATTTTTCCAGTTATTAGTTCCCCTTTAGCATGCTAAGACTCCATATCGAATTTTTATACATATATAATTTAAGATTATTTGGATATATTTTGCATAAATTTATGAATATTTTTTCATGAAATATTTTTCATACCTCACAGAAGAGGTCATAAAATAGAGAAAATTCCTAAAATCGATAACGTTTCGCGAAAAACAAAGTAAAAGGGAAAACAGAAGCTTAAGCAAATGCTGGGGAGGGGGAGAGGATTGGGAAAATCTAACAAATAATAAATCATTTTTAACTTTATTTGAAACGAAAAAGTTCTTTTCACTAAAATAATCAATTCCATCGAAGTCATATATAATGAATTTTAAGTTTATTTGATTTCGTAATGGTACAATTTGACGCGCATTTAAACGCGCGCGATACTTAGCTTAAAAAGAACAACTATGTTTCAGCATATTTCTTTTTTACGTATTTATAAAACTGTATATTCTTATTCAATTCTTATTTTAGAATTACATCAATAGTAAATTTACTATACAACTAAATAGAGCAGCAGAGCTTCATAGTAAAATTTGTTTTTCGGCCATGTGTCATCGACGGCGTATGACATCATGACCGACCCAATTTCTTTAGTTATAAATATTCGGAATATTTAGAAACGGTCATTTATTCTGTATTGTAATATGCAAAGAAAAATTAGAATACAATGAATAATATCAGTGAAACATTAGTAAAAGGTAAGAATTAACAAGATTTGAAACTTCCTTTTTTTATGAGAATGAATACATTTTCATAAGACATACTTTTAATAAACATTAATGCATTTATTATTAATATTAATATCCGATTTACAACTCTTTTCTCTAAACGATAAATATATTCACTTATGTACAACCAAGAATAAAATGTTTGAAACTGTGGACTGAAAAAAAAATTTATTCCTATAAAGATCGTGATGTTTATTGTTCATCATTACTTGTTCGTTTAAAATGCTGAAATGTTATCCACAGATACACACCTAGAAAGCCTCGAAAGCAGTGGATTCCCAAAGTGATCTATGACAACCAGCAAGGGGTCCATACCAGCAAACAAACAGTTCGGGGGTCCATGAGGTCTATGATAGTTGCTCTCATTAAACCAGATCATGACTTTAACCTTTAAAAAAAATTTGATCTCGTGGAAACCAGATTTTACCAATTTAACATTTACTAAATTTGTGGTTACTGGGTGATAGCATAAATTTTATTAAGACAAGGACCATTTCAGCATTTCTTTCGAAAATTAAGCTAAAAAGCATAATATTGGAGGTCGTGAATTTCCTCAATTTGTCACAGACAAGTTTGTCAGGATATTTTAACCTACGTTCAACATTTAAATGCTCTTACTCAGATATTGAAACTAGGTTTCAGATTGCTTTTTTTATGGTAAAACAGCAGTATAGACAATGAGAGATTTCATATAGTCACTTGGAAAAAAATATGTCGTATTACAGTAGGAGCTGATCAGAATAGATCCTAACGAAGATCTTTAATGTAAAGTTTTGAAACGGATGTCTGCAATTTCGGCTTAAAAGGTCATACCTGGTGTTGGTCCAAAGTTATGCAATATCGTGAAAAGGTTTTTAATTGCTTTTCCTAGTGAGTTGGTCCAAAGTTATGAAATATCGTGAAAAGGTTTTTAATTGCTTTTCCTAGTGAGAGTAAGTTTCACCGAGTTTGCCAATCTCAAAAACAAAGAAAGAAAAGGAAAGGAAAGAAGAAAAAAAAAACCTGGACACTCTTACTAACAAAGGAGATTTAGGGTTAACCGAACTAGATTGATATTAAATGTTGAAAATTTGTTATTGAAGCGCCAGATTCATCCCTCTCATTAAAAGCATTTGTTTGCTGCTCAGTTATTTTATGCGTTAGATTTTAATTCATTAACATGCAAGTTTTAAACGCTATACTTCACACAGAAATTTAATTCTTCAACTGTCAAAAAGACATTTAAGTCGATAAATTTGCAAAAATTTAATATTGGGTAAGCAGGGGTCCACCCAAAACTGAAAAACATGGCAAGGGGGGGGGTCTATGAGACAAAAAAGTTTGGGAACCTCTGCTCTTAAGATTCTTGGCTCTTGCGCCGTAACTCTTTCAGTCACTCAAAGATTCTTTAAGTTTTTTAAATTCAATACAATTCTATTAATCTGAGTAATCGAAGTCAACTTACCTCTTCATTACACATGCATAATTTGATATACAGAACTTTCAAATTATTAAATATAAAAAAATGCGTTTGCATGTATACCTATTTTAAACGATAACCAAAAACAAAACCATATTAAACAAAAGAATTTTTTGAAACATATTAAGAAAAATCACTAAAAACTTCAAGTATTTAAAGATCTATGCCAAATTCAGAAAAATTTAATATTCGAACACCGCCAATGCTACGTACAATTAACACAACATTTACAACTACAATAGACAATAATATTGCTTTATTTTTAAAATATTAATAAAAAAAATCACGTATTTTATCGTAATATACATGGATTTCTTTGGTTACTGTTACATTCATATTTATATATTCAACAGTTATGAATAATTTATCTAGTAAAAAACAAGGATAAAAAAAAACTTACTTAAAATTTGGTTTTACTGAAATTTCTTCGGATTTAGGCATCAATTGAAGGTTAAAATTACCAGCATCATATAAAAACAGTTACTTAAATCCTTTTTTGCATTATGTTAATATTCATTTATAATTTGAGAATAAATTTAGGAATTAAATTAAATAGGAAAAATTATAAACTGAAGTTTTGCTTGGTGAGACAATTTCATGCATTCTAAAGATAATCTGTTTTCAAAAAGATTTCAATAAATGAAAACGATTTTGATTAAAAACAGTTGCCAAAATAGAAACAAAAAAATTAAAAATTAGAATAATTATTAAGCTTCTTAAAAAAAGCTGTAAAGCTTCTTAGAAATCTGCTAAATTACAAGCAGGTAAGAAACTATACATTTTATTTTATTTAAAAATACAATTATTTTCACCGGCAAAAATATGAATTTCAATAAAAATAAAGTATACTTTTACCTAAATTAATAACTACAATAACTAGAAATCAACTAAAAGAAGTTGTAATAATTATGTAGTTCTGGGATATTCAAACACTTCCAAGTTCATACTAAAAAAACTTAAAGCAACTTTTTGTTAATATTTATAATCATATTATACGCAATAAATTTATCTAAAAATATTTATCAATATTTTTAAATTCTTAATATTTAAAATGATTTGTAAGCTGTTCCGAAAACATATTGAAAGCAGACGATTATTTTCCTGAAAAAAATCATTCATTTCATCAAAAAAAAGTTATAAACAGAAATTTAGTTTGTAATAACAATTTCGTAAAATAAATTTCAAGTTACACAAGAAATAATTTAATGCAATGAAAAGTTAAAATATTTAAATTTACAATATACTCTGTTTCACTGAATACGCGATAATTTGTAAAAAATTTGAAATTTTTTTAGAATAATCACAATATCTGAACTTAGAGCTAATAAAATGTTGAAAGTTTCATACGCTATTAGTGTGAGTAACAAAATTACCTAAAAGTAAAGTAATTCGTAAATCTAGCAACACAAACATCCAAGAAGGTGCATCCATTTAGATCAAAACATTTTAAATACATTAGTCAAATTATTTATCGAGTTTTTGGAAACCCAAATCATAATTTAAATATACACTACGTAAATTATTACGTACAAGGTTAAATAAATTTTTAAATCCATATTCGATTTAAAAATATTGAACTTGGTACTACAAAAACGCTGAATTAAAAATAAATTATGAAATTAATCTTTTTATATGTAAAGCAGACAGTAAAATGCGAAGAGATGAACCGATTTCCATACTTAAAGGAACTAAGTAATCAACATCAATTCTTGTAAAAAAATAAAATTCAAATTACTTAAATCAGCATCATTTTCCAAGTGTCCATGACCATCGAAATATTATATATAAAAGCATCTGTCGAAAACAAAACCAATTGAAAAAGATTTTATACAAGTACTAAAAAACTGTGTATTCGGATAAGATATTTACCTTTGCTGTCAAATTGTTTCTTAGATCTTCCTCAAAATATTTGTCCAAAAAATACTCCGGACTCTCAATCTGTGGTAATTGATCGTTGAGTATTTCGCTGAAAAATTCAAAATCTAACTGACCACAATGCATTTCACTTTTTTAGAATTAAAATTGAAAAGAACCTAAAAGAGCTTGTCGATAATTTCCTGATCTAAAATCTGATACTCAAATTAAACGAACAGATTAGCAAAGCAAGTTTTTTTTTGTTTCTTTTTTTCCCCCACAACTAACGCATTGCTATTGGTTTTACATTGAAAGATTTTCAAGAGATGCTTTCTCATAGGCCATTAAAACATCCAACCAGCAAATTTCAACACGAACATAATGTAGATGTACTTTTGAAAAAAACCCGATAAACAAAAAGAACGAGGGATCCTTTTTGTGATTTACGATTAATTTTAGGGTTGTTCGAAGAATACTAGAATGATTTTTTTTTCTATTTCGGTTGTTTTTAAATATATTTATCATTCGTAGAAATGAGTTACAGCTAACATTTAGTTCCATATTTATTTTTTCGTTATGAATCCGAAGCATTATATCAAGGCTCCAGACAACGTGAACACATGTGTGTGATTACTGGTAAAGTAAATAGGACATAAATTATCTCAAGCCCAAGAACTATTTTTAATTTCTTTGATTACCAAATTTGCTATCAGGTTATTTACTTAAAAATGTCTTATCAATGTTTAAATCAGGGCCCGGAAACCCACGACACGCGTGCCATGCGGTACAATTCTCAGTGGCACTCTGTACTACTCTACAAATTTGTATATATATATATATATAATGGACCTTATTTGACAAATATCTTCAGAATTATGGACATAAACGGAATTTCGAAAAAAATCTGAATGATAACGTATGATAAATTTACAGCTATTTTGTAAATTTTTGATGTTAGTACTAGAGAGTTTGATTGTTTGATGTGAGAAAATTGCATGTACTCTACTTTCCGCTTTTGTGTACGCATATCTAAGTAAAAAAATCTTTCTTCATTGGAAATATATTTCGAGTTCGCAAAGAAATTGCTTAACAACTGAATGCTCAAAATCGTGTCAAATTGAGAGTCACAAATTAAACCCCTGATTTTGCGATATGCATGTAAAGCGGTGCAAGTATTACGGTTCGCCTAAAATTTGAATTTATCTTTTTATTTAATTATATTGAAAGGAAATACTTATATTTTATGCTGTTTATTTCTTATTTAAATATGCTTAAAAATATAAAAATACATAATATATGCACAACTTTATTTTTGTTGAAGAAATATTTATATATTTAAGCTGTTTGTTTTTATGTTAAGCAATATCTGTAAATGACGCAAAATTAAAAGAAATGAAACTGTAAATCTCTGTATTATTGATCATTATTCTCTAACTCTGTATGCATTACCGCGGGAATCGAATTGTTTCAAAAATGTCTTATTGCGTTTCTCGCTGAATCATATTGGTAGATTGTTTTGGCACGCTACAGCTGGAAGGTTGCCCACTTCTGTTTTAAATTTTGCACGTTTCTGTAGAAATTAAACAAAACTTGAAATCCCATTTTTTAATTTGTTTACTCGATGGATGCAAGAGATAATCCCAATTCCAACAATTAAGTATCTAAAGTAATTATTAGAAAAAATATATACATTACTCTATTCTATACAGAGACCAATGCTCGCATGTGGCTATGGCTAGCCCAAACATTTATCATAAGTTTCATAACCAGTAATGTTCTAGTCAGTAGTAGCTCCTATTCCGCAAAATATGCGTCGTGTAGGACAACAAGAGTTGCATCATGTTAAACACAGTAAAATAAACTGACCTTAGTGTGGTGAGGAATAGAAAGCTCGGTACATCTCAAGAATAATTTCTTGTCGTTTCTTTACGGCAATTCAAAGTAACAGAATATGGTTCTACTAAGTTTCATCCAGCTCTTAACTGATGTAATATTCAAGTAAATCCTGTCATTCTAAATTCGCGCGTTTTGGAAATTCAAAGGCCATAGTCTTGAACTTGACGATTGGTAGTGATTAATTTGATCAGTGCGTTAAATTCCTAAATTATACGCCGAAGATCGGTTGCACAAACTGCTTCATGTTGAACACAATTGGAGGCTCAAAAGGATCTCTTGATTTTGAACTACTGTTCAAAGACGAACGATGTGGCCGCGGTTGGCGAGTGGCCATGGTTATGGACAGTGGCGTAACGTGCACCCCCGCAACCACCGCATCGTGGGGGGCCCAGGGTTCCAAAGGGGCCCAAAACCTGACTTTGCAGGGGGCCCAAATGTTCTCCGTTACGCCACTGGTTATGGGTTGGTTATACCAGCATTGTCAAATCTTGGGTTCGAAACCTTGTGCGAAGAAGGTCGAATCACAGTGTAGAAGATCTGATAAAATCTGTCGAGATTTAAATTCCGCCCATTGTTGTGATGTAGAAATTTGGAGGTCGAAGAATACACTTAACCTTGACCGTTGTTCAAAGTTGCGAGATCCGTCACCAATATCCCTCGTGTTACTTCTCAGAACAACGTAAAATCAAATCGAAAGAGGAACGAGATTCCTTATTTATTCCTCTAACCCCAGAAATTTTCAATCTACCCAAAGCGAATACCTTTGAGGCTCTTCCATTCAACTGTACAATATACTTTCCAAATATTAATTCCACTAGCGACAAGTGCAGACTTAGGAATTTTTACATATGCAGTGAATATCTTTGTTTGGGTATAAGATTAAACGTGGCATCAGCTCATGTTGTTATTCTGTATGATGTACTTAATAGACTCAAATTTTGAATCCACATCCTGCCAAAAACTAAGCCTCAACAACTCATCAGGCTATTAGAATTTAAAACTGAATTCAAATCCTGTTTGCAAATAGTACATGTAAACATTCAACTGACTTTACGTATCGATTATGGTATACATTAGTAATTCACCTGTAACTTCTTCTATAATGGCTCGACAGCCCTTGGTGGGCATTGGCTGTCTCCTTCTCCAAGCATCTCTACTTTTGGCAACTGTTTTCCAGTTTTTGACCTTTAATATATTTAGGTCTTTTTCGACACAGTCAATCCATCTTAACAGGGGTCTGTTTCTTATGGACTTTGCCAGAAATATTTTCTGGCAGCAACGATCTTCATTCATTCTAGCCAGATGACCAGCCCAATTAATTCTCTTTAATTTGACACATTTTACAATATCAGGTTACAGTACAGTCCCGCTAATCCGAACACGGCTAATCCGAACATCCGGTTAATCCGAACGACTCCGGGAAAATTTTTTATAATTTTAAGGACGAAAAAATCGGTGAATATTTCAATATAAAACAGTGTAAACCTTAATTCAAAATAGTTCTTTATTTAATATTCACGCACTGTACATCAAGTTATGGTACAAATTTTAAAATGGAATAAACTACAGAACAGAACACTAATGTTTAGTATGAAAAATTGTACAACAGAACCTCTTTAGAACCTCTAGTTTGTTTTTAAGAGTAAGTGTTGAGTGTCTACGCTTACTCGCCATAACAATCTGTTTACGTACACTGTATCACAGATAAATGTCCAAAACACAGAACAAACTGTTTTCACACTGTAGAATATCACACTGTAACACTGTTATTAACACAGACAAAAGCGGACGAGTATAGAACGAGCGCGGAACGACTGACGGCCAACAGTACGGCACACGCAGTCACACTGACACACTAAGTTAGGAGTGGTGGAGGGAGGACACACGCGTCGAGGAGTGAGGGTACAGTCCACGCGGCAAAAAAGCGGGCGCGTACGCTCACATTACGACAAAATACATAGACACAATAGACCCGTGAGTGAGTGAGTGAAGATTAACGTCGCACTGTTCAGCTACACGAGGGCTTTTGGCGACGGACCACGTAATTTTGAACCATGGTCAAGTGACGTGGACGACACCTGAGCTGGCACCCCCCTCTCCTAACTACCACCCACACCAACGGGAGGACGTTTCAGCTCTCGACAGATTTAGCGTGCATCGCTGCCCTACACGGCGGGTCTTTAGTGGTACTGGGCTCGAACTCGTGACAAAGCCAGCCACGATCCGATGCCTATACCACTCGGCTACCGCGGCCACACAATAGACCCGTACTCCCGGTTCAAATAGTGATTTCGCTGTTACTCCGGCTAATCCGAACAATCACGTAATCCGAACAGGGGTCGGTCCGATATTGTTCGGATTATCGGGACTGTACTGTATTTGCAAATTTTGTAGAGTTTTAAGTTAGATCTTCACATGATCCATTCACTTGGATCCCACCAAGAATGCAGCGTAATATCTTTCTCTCGAAAATTCACAAAGCTTCCTCTTCACGTAAAGTCAATGGCCAAGTCTCTCTGATGCATATATATAAGTCAGGACAAATCTTATAAGACTCACCTGTAACTTAAGTATACATGAAAGAGAAAACTTTGGTTGATCTGTAAAAAGAAACAACATTATAGTAAATCAAAGAAAAAAAATACATTCATGTCTATGAAAAAATTGTGATAATAACTTCGAAGAAATACTACAAAAATATTTTCCCTATGGAGTTGATTGATTATTCATTTACGTCGCCGAAGAGATATGACATTTATCAACGATGAACTTAGTAATTTCGAAACACAGTCAAGTGACTAGGAGGGTACTTGACAGTAATGTAACGGGGAATATTAGGGCCCCCCTGCAAAGTCAGATTTTGAGTCCCAATTGTTTAAATACGTACTTGGGTCGGTCAGTCTCTGCCCCCCCACGATGCGGGGGGTGTACGTTGCGCCACTGGTACTTGTGTGTGTGAGTGAGCTAGTCTCTTACTTTCCTTATTTCTTCATCTGATCTCGAACATGTAACAACTAATCTGTGACAGATTTAACACGCGTCTGTCTCAATGCATTAAATGCCTTGAGCAGAATTTTTTTTAATTAACTTCAATTTACTACTCAAAAGAAAAATCGACTGCCTAGATGTTTCAATGTAACCCTGACCATCACTAATACCTAATGCAAATTTATAGAGTGACAAATTTATGAATTATTTGTGGTACATATTAACTAGTGGCATAACGAAGACTATTAGGGCCCCCTGCAAAATCAGGTTTTGAGCCCCAAGCCAGATCTCACGAAAGATTGCAAAACCATGCTTTGGAAAATTGCTTTGGTTCTCCTATGATCCTAATCCTCCTTCCCTGCGATGCGGGGGTGTACGTTATGAAATGGGCGTTCATCTTAGAGGCTGCTCTCTGGTTAGTCAATGGTGAAAATGAACATAGATTCTGATTGGCTGCCCAGGAGGCTTATAAGGTTGGAAATAGGGAGAGTGGGGGAAACTTGTCCAGTGGGGCAATGTAGAATTTAAGGATGAAGGAAAATATAACTAAATTTACTGTGATGTAATACTTAAAAATTATTACGATGAATAAAAAGTTATGGAGGGTTGTAGGAGTCAAGAAGTATTCTTCTTGGCCTTTTGGCTTCATCATTAGTATTATAAGGAGTTAAGCTTAACATATTTAAGTTAATGGTATTAGAGAGAGAGTTAAAGAAATGAGAATTGGAATTTTTTTCTGAATGTGAGATTTGAAACTATTGATTTTTAAGGCTTTATGTATGTCATCGTTGCGCATGTATCTTATCTCTTTGCCGATCATACGTATGAAATAGTTTTGAACAGTATCTAAAATTGCTCTATTGCTGTAAGCAGCATAACCCCAGATTGGACAAGCGTATGCAATTATGGGACGCATAACGACTGTATAGAGAAGCACTTTGTTTTCTATACTTAAATGGGGTGTACGTTACGCCACTGACATTAGCTGCTTGATTATTTACTGCATATTACTCCATTAAAAATTATTTCTTTACGGCTGCAGCTAACATCATACAGTGGAAGACATTTTCATGTTCACTTGACATATTAACACATCTAGAATTTATTCTTAATTTATTTTGTCACGATGGTTTTGTCAACCCCTCCCTCTAAAATTAATGATAATTTTATTCAGCAGATAAATTGAAATTCACTCTTACGGTTACTGTTATGTATTTTAAAAATATAATTAGAGAAAAAGGAAATGCCCTCTCTTTTTAATTTATTGAATTTTACATATAGGTTATTGATAGAAGTATATATTTCGAAGTGATTGTACTATAGGTGTTCACTGATTTTATGAAAAATTTGGATAGATATGGGAATAATGCTTATAAATTTATTTTTTAATTGATTCATCAGTCTTAAAAACTTCTTAATTTTCTTGATCAAAATATTACAGATTGCTTTGAAACTAGGCGCCGTAATATTCTAAAGAAATGTGCTGCAATTACATTATGCTATTTTGAGAGTGGGTATAGATATATATCCATCAAATTCTATAGCTGATCAACTCCCTTGAAGTTATTCCTTTGTTGCCATCAAAGAGTTTATGCCTATAAAGCAATGAAAATTTATGATCATTATTACTGGAGTTAATTCTTTTCCTTGGTGTATATCAGGGGTGTCAAACTCGCGGCCCACAGCAAACATTTTTTGCTGCCCAGCCAGTACATCGGCACACAATAATATCGTCGGTCTAATTATCAGACTGCGTAACTCCATCTGGGATGCTAATTTGATACAGTAAGGCTAGGCGCCAAGTTGTTGTTTATGTTTGCCAAGATAGGCGATAATATTACAATATGGTTTACTTTGATATTTTTATCCTGCGATAATGTGGTTGCCATGGCGATAACGTATATTAGTGTTAGTTTTTTTTTTTTTTTTTTTTTGGTTTTTTTCCCCGCGAGAGATCTCTGTTAAGCAAAAGTAACACATTGTTCAAACTTTGTGTAATGAACGCTTAAAATAGTGTAAATAATTTATATCTGGAAGTGTTATACACATTAATATTACTTTCTGTTGTATTTATTTCACGTTAATATCTTACCACCACCTCTCCCTTCGAAATCTAGTTTAATTATGAAATAAAAAAAGTAGTGATTATACTGATCGAGGAATAACTTAAAAGCGGAGCGCGCTCTGAGGCATGGCGTAGACAAAACAAAAGGATTAAGGAATCGCGCCAAAAAGCGCTTGGAGCGTTGCACTCCTATATAAAATCAGTAACGCCGGTGGAGTTATGCAGTCTGATAATTAGGCCGACGATATGTAATAAAATATTGAAATTTCTCCTGGAATAGGAAAGATAGAGTAGCAGAAAAGTGATGCCAAGTGTCAGGATGTAAACATTAAATTTTTCTTGTTCTTTTAAATATTTATGTTTTATTATACTGTATTATTTGAAATAAACCTACGTTTCTATGAATATTGATTGATATTTCTCTTTTTTTTTTTGCGGGTCACCTATAGTTAAACTTTGTTGACTCAAGTTAGCCTTTGAGTTTGGAGTTTGACGCCCTTGGTGTATTTATACATGAATAAGTAATTATCAATAAAATTCAAATATTAAAGCGTTTATCGTATCAATTAAAATTACATGTAAAATTTTAAAAAAAATTGGGGAGCAATTTTAAAGATAGATAACTATCGCTTCATTCTGTCTATGTAAATTTCATATTCAAAATTTAGTTAAAATTTATATTAAGGCTGTTTTTGCAATGCACACAAGAGCGTGAACTTAACGCGGAGCACATTTTGGAACAGAAAAAATGCTTCAATTTTTATAAAAATTTGTGATATTGTAACTCATGCATTTGTTTATAATATAGTATTTTTTAAAATTTCAAAATATTTCTTAAATAATTAGTTTTCCTTTCAACATGTAAAGGGAGAGCTCATTTAGCATGACGGTATGGGAGAAAAAATGCGAAACACATTTTATAAAAGAAAAATGTATCAACTCGTATACAAACGAGTAGTATGATAAAATAAGTGATACTCTACAGGAAAGTGAAGCCAGAATATATATAATATTAATGTTTGAGTACTTTTATACCTGAAAAAATATTCCGAATTCGGGTCCTATACTTTAACGTTAGCCGAAAACAGCCTTAATGGATAGCATATGCATTAATAATCAATGTAAAGGGTGTTTTTTTCAGAGGTATAGAACTTTAAATTGCAATAAAACAACGATGTATTATTCGATTGACATGAATTTTTTTATTCGAAAGATAATCTTGTGGCATTACATTTTAAATATGATTTCTGGCATAGGACTGCCACGGCTGGCTCGGATGTAGTCCAATCTGGACGTCCAATTTTCGATGACTTTTTCCAACATTTGTGGCCGTATATCGGCAATAACACGGCGAATGTTGTCTTCCAAATGGTCAAGCGTTTGTGGCTTATCCGCATAGACCAATGACTTTACATAGCCCCACAGAAAAGAGTCTAGCGGTGTTAAATCACAAGATCTTGGAGGCCAATTCACAGGTCCAAAACGTGAAATTAGGCGGTCACCAAACGTGTCTTTCAATAAATCGATTGTGGCACGAGCTGTGTGACATGTTGCGCTGTCTTGTTGGAACCACAGCTCCTGGACATCATGATTGTTCAATTCGGGAATGAAAAAGTTAGTAATCATGGCTCTATACCGATCACCATTGACTGTAACGTTGTGGCCTTCATCGTTTTTGAAGAAAGATTCCACCAGCCCATAAAGCGCACCAAACAGTCAGTTTTTCTGGATGTAACGGTGTTTCGACATACACTTGTGAATTAGCTTCACTCCAAATGCGGCAGTTTTGTTTGTTGACGTAGCCATTCAACCAGAAGTGCGCTTCATCGCTAAACAAAATTCGCTTATGAAAATCGGGAACAACGGCAATCTCGTTTTGGGCCCATTCGACGAATCTACGTCATGCTTGATCATATTTAAAATGTAATGCTACAAGAATATCTTTCGAATAAAAAAAAATTCATGTCAATCGAATAATACATCGTTGTTTTATTGCAATTTAAAGTTCTATACCTCTAAATAGAACACCCTTTATATGTTTTTGTTTATGCTTTGTGTGTGAATTGAAAATAATTTTTTTTAAATTTTATTTTTCCTTTTTTTGTGAATGTTACGTTTCTTTTAAAAAATTGTGAGTTGAAGTGAACAACATATATTTCAAGATTTACATAGAATTTGTATTCATTTTGATTAGAGCATATTTCGATTTTTTTTTTTTGCATTTTTAGTTAATACATTTCAAAATTTTTTGAGACATGAATTTTGTTAATCTTTATTACTTATTCCTATGATTATTATTTATTAAAATAAAAAATCTAGTAAAAACACAAATATTTCTGGATATAATGTTTGTTGCCCTCAGTAGCGCACACAGGAATTTTTCAGGGGGAGTCCAGGGTCGAAAGTCCACTATTCTCGTACTATGCTCCAATTCGCTGCCTAATATTTTCTTTTGATTTTGTCGATTTTCGGGAATAAAAAACAGTAAAAAGTTAATTATTGAATTAATAATTAGCATTAATTAATAAAATTAATTATTAATAACCAATATTAACCAATTACATTTTACGTACTATATACATAGGATTGTTATCAATCGAAAAAAAATCAAGGTCTTTGGGGGGAGCCGGAGCCGAGGACTCCCCTCCCCTTGTGCGCGCCATTGGTTGCCCTTCAAAAACAACCTAGGTAACTATTCTAAAATTATATGTGACACACAGTTTTTTTATTTTTCATCTTTATATTGCTAAGTATTATGAGACACATGCTTTAAAATTTAAGATTTTTCGCTTCTAAAATTATAATTTCCGCTGATTTTTCTTCAAGGGAAATAAGAATGACCCAAATATCCGTTCTATAGATTTTCTGTGCGTTTTCATCTACCCACGAGTATTTCCGAAATTCTAGAGAAAAGCTTAGTAATTCTTTTACAGATTACAATGCAAGTTACTGGACTCCCCCAATTTCTAACTACAGGTCTGATAATATAACCAGTATCATAACATGTAAGAAATATTGCCAGGATTCAAGATTGTGAAACAACTTGCTGTTGTTTTCTTTCTTTGGTAGAGAAACTTCTTTCCTTGTTCCGGCTTTAAAGACCTAGTAACCCAATAAAAACTTTTTTGTTCTTCATTTATATATATTTTCTGTTCTTTCACAAATGTAATTTTCTAAACTTATACAAAAGGCAATTTGTCTAAATTTCATGAGAATTCGAAATTTTAAAAAAATAAGTTGTAAAAATATTCTTTTGCAGTGCTCATTTGCAATAGGAGTTTTTTTTAATTTGAACTTATTGTAATTGCAAAACGTAATTAAATCCAAAATTGCGTTCTTTGAAGGATAGTTTTAAATTAGGTCGTTGCCATACATAAGGTTCATGCATTGTGTACCAGATTCAATCATTTTATTTGAACAAAAATTGATAGAATACAATATTCAACTTCGTCATATTTTGGCATCAACTCAAGATGGAGCCAGGATTATCAAGAAATTTGCACAATCAAATGAAATTAAAAATCAGTTTTGCATCAATTATGCTGCATTTGACTGTTGAAAACACTTTTTACAGCAAAAATAATGTAGATAATATTGGGTTGTTCGGAAAGTAATTTTGTTTTTTTGTGTGGAAATGAAAGTCAGTTTTCGTATAATAAACAAATACTTTATTAAATTATATTTTGGCCGTTCTGGTCCAACACCTTTTGCCATCTTTCTGGTAGTAGCATAATTCCACACTCATAAAATGTTTGGTCTTTGTTGGCAAAAAACTGATCGAGATGGGTTTTGACCTCCTCATTTGAGGTGAAGATTTTACCGTCTAAAAAATTTTGGAATGACCGAAACAAATAATAATCCGATGGTACTAGGTCTGGAGAATATGATGGGTGTGGTATTGTATCCCATTCAAGCTGTAAAAGCTTTTGGAGAGTGACCAAAACTAGTGTGAGGTCTCGCGTTGTCTTGGTGAAACATTACACCTTTCCTGTTGATTAGTTCTCACCTTTTCTGTTGAAGTGAATCATTTAGTTTGTCCAGCTGATGACAGTAGACTTCCGAATTAATCGTTGTGTTATCCGGTAAAAGCTAAAAAAAAAAACGATTCCTTTAAAATCCCACCAAACAGACAGCATCACCTTTTTTTGGTGAATATCGGCTTTGGAAATGGTTTGAGCTGGTTCATCTTTTTTGCTCCATGTCCCTTTTCGTCCCCAGTGATGATGCGCTTCAAAAACGGATAATTTTCATGACGTTTGAGAAGCGAATCGCAGACGTCAGTGCGGCGACACAGATTTCTCTCTGTGAGAACATGGGGAACCCATACATCGAGCTTCGAGGATAATCCCAGGCCTTTCAAGTGGTCATAAACTGTTGAATTTGATAAATTTAACCTCAATTTGATCTCACGTGTTGTTATTCGCCGGTTCGCATCAACTAATGCCTTTATCGCGTCTTTATCAGCTTCAACCGACCTTCCCGAACGTGGTGCATCTTCGACATCAAAATTGCCGGATCGAAATTTAGCGAACCAGTTCTGGCACTGGCGTACTGTCAACACACCTTCTCCATACACATTGGTCAATTTCTTTCTGGCTTGAACAGCATTTTTACCCTTTCTGTAGTAAAACAGTAAGATATGTCGAAAATGCTTCTTATCGCTCTCCATATTTAAAAGGGCACCAACCAAAAACTACTGCGTATAATTAATTGGAATTTTTCACACACAAGCCTCGCTATATGAGCTCTCAAAGCATATAATAATTATACGGCTGAAATGTGAAGTTGGGTGCAAAAAAATACAACTAAATCCTCTGTCGGGAAAAAATTAAATTACTTTCCGAACAACCCAATAAAATTTCAGATTCCAAAAATGATAATGAGGAAGTTGATACTTAGTTTAATTCTTTTGTTGGAGATCAAAATTTAAATATCGATAGCTGTATCCAGGGCCGATTTAAGCTCATTTCGGGTCTAGGGCGCAGATCTACAGGTCCCTTGACAATGGTGGATCAGAATTTATAGCCTATCCGGGCCCTTGGGTGCCCCAATGGATAAACCGGTACTGGTTGTATCGGATAATATTGAAGGCGGCTTAGAAGTTACGAACATTAAAAAAATATTGACAAACTTTCGTGAGAAAGACTCAGATTTTACAAATAATCTCCAGTACCTATGTTTGAGTACTTATAATCCTCCTAAACCAGTGGTTCTTAAACTTTTGTTCGCCACTTCCCCCTCCTTTATGTGTCAGGGCGACATCGCGGCTCCCAAGATTTTGAACATCCCTCCTCAACTGATATTCTTGATCAAAATACAAGTTCTAGCAGAGTTTTTTCACTGTGAACTATTTAGTAACTTAGTCTTGTATATAGCTTTTTTAAATTTTTCCACAAGGCCTTTCAAAGTCTGTAAAAAAATGGAAACACATGAGATGACTGGTACATGAGAGACTCCACGGACCCCTAGAATCGCGGACCACAGTTTAAGAACAACTGACCTAAATTAACATTGAAACTCACTAATTCTTTGAACCAGAGAACACATTATACTCCTTGCAAATTTTGAGCTCTTTGTCGCTCAACTCTTCAATAATAACAAATACTTCTGCTGCATAGTTTTTCTGGGTCAATTTTACTTGTTTCTTCTGCAACTGCAGTCTGTTTTAACTTTCACATTAGCTGGAATTTGTTATTCTTTAGTACCAATTAATGCTTTTAAAATTTCTGATTTTATATCTAAAACTTTTTACCAAGCATCCATCGAACCATTCTAGTGTAATTTGGTGTCTCTTTAAACAAACTATCTTTTCACAGCCCCCCAAAGATTCATTTATATCATACATATAATTTTTTTCTATATAAGTAAAATGAAACATAGCATCTGTTGTTATACCGTCTTCAAATTCTAAATTTTCTGAATCTTCAGCTAGCGCCTCACTTTCAGAAATAACTTCTTCATGTTATATATTTTCTATTTTAACAGTGTTTTCCCCAAATTCCCTATATACTAATAAAGAACACACACGGTTAAGGCGTATAGTATAGATCAGTGATCTTCACACTCACTCACTCCACGGAACCCTGGAATTCCATGAGGCAGACCCAGGGGCTCCACGAGTCAATAAATATTTGAAAAGAAAGTTATATAAATGTGTTTGCAAAATGCATTAACATTCTCTATGGAGTTGAGGCACTCAGAGCGCGAATTTATGTTACTAATGATTAAATCACTTAAATATTAAATAATGTTTATAACAAATACAAAATTTTTATTTGTATTTACGTAATGTAATTGCTACATGTTGATCTACTTTAAATATTCTGTTAATATATATTCTTCTAAAGGTGGAATGAGGCTCACCGAAAACACCTTATAGTTAGTTCTAAGGGTTCCGTGAGTAGATAAAGTTTGAAGATCACCGGTATAGATGATACTCCCAACCAGTGGCGTAACGTGTCTCCTCACAACTCCCGCATCACGGAGGGTGGGGGGCAGGCTTCTAGGGGATGCCTATGTTATGGTCTCTCTATGCCTATGTTATGGTTTCGCAATTCTTCGTAAGGTCTGACTTGGGGCCCAAAACTTGACCTTGCGGGGGCTAATATTCTCCATTACGCCACTGTTCACAACTTATTATTTTCCAAATATAACCAACATACTACCACCATTAGTAATACATGCAACTATGCGCTTTTTAACTGCAATAGTTTAGCCTCCCCCCCTTTTTCCAATTTTCTGCTTAAAAAATCCACTAATTCTTAACTTTTCTTATTTAAAGAGTTACTCTTTGTTGAAATGAACGTTTATGTTCAAATATAGTCAAATTTTAAGTGATATAAATTCCTCAAACCTCGAGTTACTATGTAATCTTCCAATAAATATAGTTTACAAATGGAATTTGTAACCTGATTATATAGTTTACAGATAAGTTTTATAACATGACTAGTAGGGTCTTTGATTGATTCTTTCCTACCTGGAAGTCCCCAAGAATACAAAAAAGTATGAAAATCTTAGGATTTCTCAGTTCCCCGGGTTCTGGGAAAAGAATCCCTAGTCAAGGAAGTCATTGAACCGATTGTTTCTCTCCTGTGCTCTCCACTTCACTTGTTTATAGTAGTGCCATGCGCATTTAACTTGGAATATCCCGTGCTATATGAAGTAGAATTTTTTTTTTAGTGTTGAGTCTGTGAAGAACCCCTGGGTCTCACCCTGGACACCAAGATTAATTTGAAGCAAAGAATCACTAAGAGCCATTTGGTATAATAATAACTTGTATTTATTATATCAAGTCTAAAAAAACTCTAATAACATATAATATTTCTATGTTACGTCAAACAAAAGGGATTTACCTTTTATATTAAATTTAATTACGAATTATGAAATTAATTAATAATTATGCTCAAGATCAAATAAAGTCTACCGAAATAGGAGGTCCGAGAAATACACGTAACTCGAATTATTAGCTTTCATTAACTTCAACTAATTTTATTAAACTAACGCTTATTTTAAGCGTACATAAATTATATTTACCACTGGTATATCAACTTTCTAGTTCTTCCGTAGAATAGCAGCAATAAGTCTTCACTAATGTAATCTCTTGGAATCTTCTAAATTTGGGGTTACTGTTGCTGGCTCAATAGCCTTCATACCTGCTAGTTTACAACGCTCGACTTAAATACCCTATCTACTTTGCATATCCCGTTCACCTTTTGGAGTTGATTGTAAATATACGCAAATTTGTAATCCCCAAAAGACGCCTAAAAATATTAGTCGAAAGGTTCCGTACAGATTCGTCACAAGTCCATCTTCGAACTTAACTTCGATGACCAGTGAAGATGTATCTCGAAACACCCTGTGGGATGGATGCTCACCTGGCTGGCTTCTGCTATCAGCCTGGCAACAAGAGTTATGGTATGGGGTATCATTTTTTTTCATAGCCGTACTTATTTCGTTTTCATTTCTGACACCTTTATAATACAGTGAAGCACCAACGAGATTATATTCGCAGTAGTATTGCCTTTCCTCTCCCATATTTCTGGGCTTGCATTTTAACAGGAGCCAAATATAGCACACAGTGGCGTAACGTACATCTCCGCATTGTGGAGGCCCAGGATTTTAAGGGGCCCCAAACCTGAATGACACCAAGTACATATAGTTTTGTAATTCTTTGTAAGATCCGACTTGGGGCCCCAAACCTGAATTTGCAACAGGGCCCAAATATTCTTCGTTACGCCACTGATGGCACAACTTTCTATAGTTCACATTCGTGCTTTTCCAACTCTTATTTGGTTGATGCAATCTCTAAACTCTTTCCAGTAGAGCAGTGGCGTAAAGTATACCCCCGCACCACGGGGGTAGGATTCCCGGGGCCCAAAGCCTGCCTGAAGCCAAGTACGTACCCTTTGTAAGATTTATCTTTGGGGCCAAAATATGGCTTTACAAGGGGGTCCTAATGTTCTCCGTTACGCCTCTGCAGTAGAGTACGATTGAGCTCTGATGAGAAGACGCCAATCTAATTTATGAATTAGAAGGTATATGGAAAAATCCCACAGAAGAATAGCCTCCAGTTCTACAAGTTAATGCCCAGCTGGATAATAGTTTGTATTAGAGCCAGAAGTGTACTAATGCTGTATTGTTTTTTCTTGTTTGTGTGTGTGTGGTTGTATTTCCCGAACAAAACATTCCATTTCTATGATACTGTTGGTTTGTCATTTTCAATACATGTACATAGTGTTTTTTTTCCAGGTATAGAAGTTTAAATTGGCATTACTTTCCAAGATGGCGACCGATTTAACAGCTGTCAAGTGATTTATTCTCAGTTTGGTTTGGCAATTCATCATGAATAGACTCACGCCTGAACAACGCTTTCAAATTGTGCAATTTTATTTCGAAAATAATGGTCGCGCGCGATTTTCATAAGCGAATTTTGTTTGGCGACGAAGCGCACTTCTGGTTGAATGGCTACGTCAACAAACAAAACTGCCGCATTTGGAGTGAAGCTAATCCACAAGTGTATGTCGAAACACCGTTACATCCAGAAAAACTGACTGTTTGGTGCGCTTTATGGGCTGGTGGAATCCTTCTTCAAAAACGATGAAGGCCACAACGTTACAGTCAATGCTGATCGGTATAGAGCCATGATAACTAACTTTTTCATTCCTGAATTGAACAATCATGATGTCCAGGAGCTGTGGTTCCAACAAGACGGCGCAACATGTCACACAGCTCGTGCCACAATCGATTTATTGAAAGACACGTTTGGTGACCGCCTAATTTCACGTTTTGGACTTGTGAATTGGCCTCCAAGATCTCGTGATTTAACACCGCTAGACTATTTTCTGTGGGGCTATGTAAAGTCATTGGTCTATACGGATAAGCCACAAACGCTTGACCATTTGGAAGACAACATTCGCCGTGTTATTGCCGATATACGGCCACAAATGTTGGAAAAAGTCATCGAAAATTGGACGTCCAGATTGGACTACATCCGAGCCAGCCGTGGCAGTCCTATGCCAGAAATCATATTTAAAATTTAATGCCACAAGGTTATCTTTCGAATAAAAAAAATCATGTCAATCGAATAATACATCGTTGTTTTATTGCAATTTAATGTTCTATACCTTTTAAAAAAACACCCTTTGCATTACATCTACCGATTTTCTACCCCGTTCAGACAACTCCTCGAAGTGTCGTTTTTCATGTTTTAATATATATTTCGATTTTTAATATTGATATCTAGTTCACATTATGAGCTCTTTGAAAATCGTTCGTTACCCCAGTAGTTGCATCATTACATTTCTCCAAAAATGCTTTATCCCGAAAGGAGTCTATCCTGCATTTTTTCCCTGCCATTCATCACCCTTTAAAACTTTTAAAAACAGATTTTTAACCTATATTCAATATTTTTTTCAAAAAAAAGTTTAAGTAATATTACATAACTAACAAGTGAAATTTGCTGATATTCGTTGATTCAGGATTATTCGTAATTCGCGGCGAGGTCCAAAAAATACGAATTTTTGCACTTACCTATTGGAAATTCTATAATAAGCAACTACACACCAAAAATATCCATAGTTCGAAATAATACACTTTTTATTCAGAAACTCAAAATACAATTAGAGAATTATTACACACCAGTTAATTGGAAAATTTTAAAATACTGATTAACACATATTTGACAATCTTTTTGATTCCTGACTCGAAAAATCCCCCCTACTTTATGCTGAGAAGAAAATGCTGCGTCATTTGCATCCTGCTGCAATAGGTATATTTTCGTATTTTCCAAACAATGTAAAGCATTCGAAAATGTAACAGTTTTAGTGTAGTACAGTAACACTCCTCTTAACGCTGTTTCGTTTAGCGCTGTCTCGGTTTAACGCTATTTAATTTGTGAATTGTGGGATTTCCTGAAATTACACACAGAGCGGTAGGTTTCCCGATATCCGAAGCAATTTATCTGTGTTTCTTCTTTCCAGCGGTGTTATACGAACGTATTTTTATCTTTTCAAACATTTGTTAGCGTTATTGTCAGTATAAATTTATATAATATAAAGATTGCTATAGTGACAAATATTATGATTTTTAGTTTTTATCATGGGTGGTAGTAAAAAACACGAAAATAAAGCAGCAAGAAAAAGCAGGAACAAATTTTGACAGGAGTTCAAAGGCAAGACGGGGCGTTATGAATGCCTTATCCACTTACTAACATTTTCTTACAGAGGGTATAAGGAAAACGCAAATTACATTAGATGCCTTCTTGATAAAAAGGCAGAAAATTGGAAATACAGAAGATACTATATGATTTGAAATGTAAACATACTGACTTAGAATTTTTTTTATATATGTATATCCATTTATTATGTTTCTATATTTGTAAGAAATACATTTTTGCTTCATTGTTATAAAACACATAATTAATAAATTTATTGGTAAAATACCTGACCAATTTTCTACCCTAACCTCATTATTTACATGATGAGATAACCTCGTTTAACGCTGTTTCATATTACGCTCTACTTTGATGGAACGTATACCCCGCATTAAGCGGGGTCATACTGTAGTTTCATTATCCATTTCTGCGTCAGGATCGCTATTCATTGGCAACAAAATTTTATGCAAAACCATATGTATAATAAGCCTCACTTCTCTCACAAGAAAAGGTCCAAATGGTAATTCTTAAAATATCCATTGCGTTGTGGAGTGGGATGAGATAAGAAGGGAATTTTCTGTCCTATTCAAAACTCGCGCAATAGGTGACATTCATGATTCATCTGCACCTGTAATAATGAGTTGCACCCTTTCCCTTCGAAATTCGCTGCTCAAGAAAAGCCATTTTCTGTTCCGGACAAAATAATGTCATCTGAAAAGAAATCCACCATTTTCTATTACAGGTTTTCCTATTTTTTCGGCTGTAGAAATAATTCGTTAATTCGGAGTTTATTATTGATTAAATAGAGGGGGGTATCTTCATTTGAATCAGGGAGAAAGAAAAATTATGTTGAATCACTAAATGGAGTTCTGTAAATAGGAGTCCGACAGTATGTGTTACATAGAGAATCTCAAATGCTTTTATTCTTGCTTGCATTTATGGTTAGTTTAATATTGACATACAGTTGAACCTCCATCTTACGAACCTCTATTTTTCGAATCGCTGGATTTTACGAACTTATCCCCGAAACCAAGCGCATGAAATGTAATGAAAGTTAATCTCTGTTAAAAACGAATTTTCCACATAACGAACTTTTTTTCGGGATTTAGTGACTCCATTAAATAGAGGCCCGACTGTATTTTCAATTTCTATAAATTTTTCTTAGAAATACAAAAAAAAAAAATTATAACTTCTTTAAAATTGATTTGCAAACCTCATTTTTGTTGACGTATATGAAACTGGCGTACGTCGCATTTGTTTTTATATATTATGTAAAATTGGTGTATGTATTGTGAAATGCGCCAAATGTCTGCAATACACATTCTATTTGACGGTGAAAGGATATGACTCACTTTCACGTGTTAGCAACGTGATGTGTACATCCTTCTATTTTTCGGTGATTGCCCTATAAATTGGTCAGTTTGCGCAATATTATATGAAATTCTGAATGTTTTATGTCAGCAGTAGCTTTTTTGCTATTGTAATTTTTAATTTAAGCACATTTTAGCTCGGGAAATGAAAATGTGATAAATAAGATAATGGAGCCAAACATTAGAATGTAAGTTTTAAAGACATCTAAATATTATTGTACTAAAGAAATGAAACAAATGTAAAAGTACAAAAAGTTTTATTTACTAATAACAGATCGGAAACGACAAGAATTAATTAAACTATCTCTCTATATGTATAAGAAATATACTGGTGGTTATATAAAAATAATACAAAAAACTTAGATTTATATAAAGAATCCTTTATTAATATGGTGTAGGCCTTTGGCATGTAATACAGCTTGAATTTGCCTAGAAATCGATTCATACAAGTGCTGAAAAATGTTTTAGAGGAATATTGTACCATTCTTCATGGAGATATTGGGAAAGTTCCGGGAGAGATGCCGGTGGAGGATATCGATTCCATGTTGACCGCTTTAAAATAGACCATAGTAGTTTAATTAAAAGCCCAGTGGCAAAATAGTAGCGTATCGCGCTTCCACATCATAGTTCCGGGCATGGCCGGCTCTAGCAGTTTTGCCGCCCCGGACAAAAATGGTAAATGTCGCCTCTCTCTCTTATATATATATATATATATATATATATATATATATATATATATATATATATATATATATATATATATATATATATATATATATATATATATATATCATGATTTTGAAGACAGAATTAGAGTAAAAGTTAGAAAAAGGAAAGGAACATCTTTATTCAATCATTTCTACATCTATTCTGACGCTAAGGGCAGGGAGTAAAAAAGATCACCACAATTTTCAGTTAAAAATGGATAACACTTGAAAAACATGTGGTAAGTATCGCGGATTTGAAGAGGGCATTTGAAAGTAAATGCTGACAAATGTTGACTATTAAATCTAACGATCTGGAATTAGACATGTTTATTGGCTAGGCCATATGTTCGGAAGAAATAAATGGGTGATTAGTTTGATACTTGAAGATGTGAATTGAGAAAGATGAGTCAAGTGCTGGATAGGGAATTTAATTTTTAATTTAATTTAATTATCCTTACATATACACTCATGTCCATAAATTAAGGATTATAAAGTTCAGGCAAAGAGAAGGAGACAGAAGCAAAACAAATTTGACTTATTTGTAAAGTCTATTTATTAAACAAAAGGTTAAGAGCAAAAAAGATGATATATGTTTGACATAATTAATAAAAATTGCGATTTTTACTCCCTGGAGCAAATTTCAAAAAATAACCTATTAACAAAAAACAGTATAACATGATTAGTACGATAGTTAATACGGAGTATGTCTCCCGGACGATGCAATACAGGCCTTACAACGCCTAGGCATGCCGAGTATCAAATTATCAATCTGATCTTGGGGAATATTACGCCACTCATCAAGCAATGCCCTCCGAAGTTCCGGTAAACAAGTGGGAGGCGGTTGAGGGGCTGCAATTCGTCGGCCAAGCATATCCCACACATGCTCTATTGGATTCAAGCCCCGTGAGTATGCTGGTCAATCCATACGGGTGATATCCTCCGATTGAAGGCATTCGTCTACAATGTTTGAACGGTGAGGACGGGCGTTGTCATCCATAAACAAAAATTCAGCACCCATGGCGGCCCGAAACAAACGTATATGTTGTTCCAGAATGACATCCCGATAGATGTGGCCTGTCATCGTTACACTCTGAATATGAAGGTCAGTTCTGGAACCAAGAATAGTTCCTCCCAAAACGAGCCATCCTGCACCACCGTAACGGTGTCGTTCAATGGTGTTCTCTTGGTGGTAACGGGTACCTGACGCTCTCCATATTAAAGTCCGGCGAGAATCAGACTGCAAACTAAACCTGGACTCGTCGGAAAACATCACACAAGACCACTGTTATGGTGTCCACAATGCATGCTTTCTACTCCAGGTTAATCCCAGGCGACAGAGTGAGTTGCGGTAAATGGAACACATCTGACAGACCTACGAGCATATAGGCCAATGTGCCCCAAGCGTCTGTACATGGTCTGCCTTGAAACTGTCGTACCGGTAGCTGAAGAGAGCTGACGAGACAGGTCTGATGCTGTGCTCCGTCTGTTTCTTTTGGCAGTAACTGCCAAATATATCGGTCTATATTCGGCGTTGTAACTCGGGGGCGACCTGTGCTGTAACATCTACTCACATTACCATCATCTTGGAATCGTTGCCAAAGCCTGGAGATGACACTTTGGGCGATTCCAAGTTCCTCGGATATTTCCAGCTGGGTACGTCCACATTCCAGTCGTCCAATAATTCTACCACGTAAAAATCATCCAAATGCTTCCTTTGTGCCATAACTATGCCGTTATTGCACTGAAAGGCTTTTAAATCGCTTGTGAACAATTTTACTTCTTTGCCACCATTCCTTATATACTTCTCTCTTACACTCTCGTCATTGTGACGTACTATCCGCGCCATGTGGTGGTTTCCTGTAATTTGCATATTCTTCTTCAAGATGTGTGTGATAATTCTACAGGTGAAATTTTTATTTTAGAGTTCAATTTCCGTGTGATTCTGAATTATCCTTAATTTATGGACATGAGTGTAAATATATATATATACATATATATTATTTTAAGTCTTAAAAGATTCAAAACAATTCGAAATTAATTACATAATTACTTGTTACTATGTCAAATGAGTGAAATGTAAGGGAAGGAATCGTCCATTTCAGCAGGCCAATTTATTCGAAAAATAGTCTACTGATGGTGGGGATCACAAGCGTATGTTTTAACAGTGGTGTAACGTACACACCCGCATCGTGGGGAGGGCCCAGGGCTCTAGAGGGCCCACAGCCTGACTATCGCCAAGTACCTACCCTTTGTAAAATCTAACTTGGGGGCCCAAAATCTGACTTTGCAGGGGGCCCAAGTGTTCTTCGTTACGCCATTGTGTTTTAACTTATAGTAACTACACTTAGGACTAAAATAAAACACCTCCTGTAACTCTCTATCTATCAGAACCTCTTGTTACCATTGTCCTCTTTTAGATAGCTGACACCGGACATCGTAAGGGTGAAAGGAATGTCCGTTGTGACCTCACTCCGGGATGGGGAGAAATTTACAAGTGAAAGATGTGTAAACATATTAAATTTCATGCTTTAACATATACTCCCGCCTGAAACCCTTCAATTTTAAACACAAAAGAAATCTGTTATTAAATATACAGAGCACAAAATAAAAAAATAAGATACGTTAAATGCAAAACCAAATTTACACCCAATAATATTTTAGAAAATATATCAAATTCTATATAACAAAATAAAAGTATTTTTTCAAATTCGATCCAAATGCCGCCCTTAAAATTTGTCACCCCGGGCAGGGGTCCGGATTGTCCGGCCCTAGCGCCACCCCTGTTCCGGGGTTTTATTCTCGGATTGGGAAAGGTCGACACACGCACAGTCTTTTATCCCTTCATTGGGTCGATAAATGTTTACCAAGCTTGCTTGGGGACTAAACGCTGAGAGTTTTGCTTCAGCCTGACCGCCTGATCGAGACATCTGCTCATGCACCTCAGAGCTCAATGGTCATGTATATTGGGCACAGTAGGCCTTGGCCTTCATGGCCTATTGTGCCAATGAGTTTATATATAGTTTAATGGTTCAATTATTTTTTAAGTTCGGTTGACTGTGCGGGTTATGGTAGATGTTTAACTTCATCCTCGTATTCCTCAAACCATGATTGGACGTCCCGTTGCATGGATGGGTGCATTATCATCCCGGAAAATCCCGTTTCGTGCAGGAAACAAAGTTTCCATCATGGGATGGACCTGGTCAACTAAAAAAATTTCTCTACATTTCTTCCCAGTGATCCTTCCTTTCAGGGTTACAATTGTTCGAGCAGAAAACCATGACATGGCTCCCTTTATCACTGTAGACAACGTTTGATTGTAACATCTGTGACAAGTAGCTTGGGAATTGCTGAATTGTCGTAAATGTTCTGTTTATGAAGGTGCTTTGTAACTGTAATCATTGACATTGGAGAATTAAAATGCTGATTGAGCTCTGCGGTTACTTTTGAAGCAGTTGTTCGCTTTTTAGACATAACATTCCACTTCAACACATGTCGCTTTTACTCAGTTTCTATTTCCGTCAACTATTTTGCTTTGCCGAGCTTGTCTTGCCACGTTGTGTGTATGCTGTCATGACTTTTGACACGGTAGCTTAGATACGCCTAAAAGTTGGGATTTTCACTCACACTTGCTCCAGCTAGACGGGCTCCTATAATTTGGCCACTTTGAAAATCTGAGAGGGTCGACATTTTAAGCTAATGAAAAAAATCTAAGACTTACAGAACTTCGATAAAGGTACCACATAGTACCAGAATATATGTATACATTCTTATTTATATTTAAAAAAACTGATAGCTGTAATTGTACATTAGTTAACCAGGAAGCGGGAAGTGAGTAATCGAGTTGTGTAGTATTCAAACAAAAGACGAATCGACGAGTTTTGAAAATCGCGTAACTCCGGGTTCGCATAATTCAAGAGGTTTTCCTGAAAATATGCACAAACACACAAAAATCCTCTACCGTTTGAAAAAAGGGTACGAACATGAAATTTTTTTTTTTTTTTAAGTATGAGAAAAATTCTCTTAAGATATTTGAAGCATTCTTTATAGCATGCAGAGTGTACTTACAAAAATATTTAGGAGTTTTGTGTTCCACAATTATAAAATAAAAAATAGTGTGAACTTTTTAAAATTGAAATTTAAATAAAATTCTTCAACATTGCGTTTTTTGGAACATTTCGGGTAAATAAATTAATTGTATAAGCCTTAAGTCGTTCGCCGCGGTCCCCCTTTATCTATCAACCTAATATCGCCGACACCAAGACTGTATATCCCTCCCTGACTCTTAACACGTGGCTAAGTTAGAGGTTCCTAAAACTTATACTAATGCAGACTTTTTTTTTAACCCTTAACACTTTTTAGCAGTTATGTAAACATCTAATATAAAAAAAATTCGTTGTAGTAATGACTATGTATTGGGTGAGTGCGAAAGTTCTACCCGTTTTGGGATGCAAATATGTAATGGAATTGATCCCATACATGACGTTGTAATGACTGAAATCGTCGGCCTATCAAACGTTTGGATGCTTAACATATAAATACACTGAGACTCGCACAGTTAATTATCTCAAAAAAAAAAAATCTCAGAGTGTCCCTTGGAAAGCGAGAAGGAGCATCTGAGACATTGTTGGAATACGATTTCGATAAGAAGTGTACGGAAGCCGCGCGCAGAATGTTCCAATATTTTTCAAGTTTATGGGGAGGATGCAATAGACGAAAGCACATGTCGTCGATGGTTTCGTAAATTTAGGGATGGAGACAGGAGCTACCAAGATCAGGCTTGGAGTGGACGGACATCACATCTTAGAGAAGACGATATTAACCAAGCCATAAGGAACAACCCAACCGTGCACAAATTAGCAAAAACCTTCAACGTACACCGGACAACGGTCGAGAGACGGCTAGTTTGCTTGGGTTTTACGAGAACGTTGGATCGTTGGGTTCCACATAATATGACAGCTATGCAGCGGGATGACCGAATCGCTACCTGTGTTTTCTTTCTTTCCCGGTACAAAAATGATCCATTATTGAAACGAATTGTGAAAGAAGACGATGTACCGTAACATGAAGCGTCGTAGAACTGTGTGTTGCCCTTCTGATCACCTGCATCGACTTCGAAAGCTGAACTTCATCACAAGAATGTGTTATTGAGTGTCTGGTGGGATGTGCTGGGAATAATTCACGGGGAGGTTTTGCAACTCAACCAAATCGTCAATGCTGCCTTCTACTGTCTAGAGTTAGACAAGCCGCATTCAAATTTGGTAGCAAAGTGGCCAGGTTCCATCAATTGTCACAGCGTTATCCTTCATCACTATAACACTTGGCCACATGCTGGCGTCATCACTCATCAAAAGTTAATGGACATTGGTTGGGAGATTTTAATCCATCCTCCCTATTCTGTGCTGACTTAGCACTAACTTACTTTCACCTATTTCGTGCTTTGAACAATTCTTTTAGTCAGAAAATATTCGATAATTTTGATGCTGTGAACACTGTTTTTTTGACTCAAAACCGCCGGAATATTACCGCCGTCGTGGAATCATCTCCTGCCAGAGAGATGGCGAAAAGTTATAGATAGCAATGGACAGTGGCGTAACGTACACCCCCGCACTGAAGGGAGGGGACCAAAACCTGATTGACTCCAAATACTTATTTGGGCTGGGGGTCCAAAACCTGACTTTACAGGGGAGCCCAATATTCTCTGTTACGCTACTGGCAATGGAGATTATGCACAATCGTAAGTAATGTTCATTTTGCGTTTATGTGCTCTTCTTTTTGGGAAATAAAAACGGGTAGAAATTTTGCACACACCCAACAGTTACAAACAATAAAAAAATTAATTAATAATCTTGGTCGAAACATGTGTTCTATTAGAGCTTTTTCACTGAGAGCAATTTAGAGGTCTGGTCCAGGATGGTGGATCTTTCAATTTTTCTACGAGGCGAGTCCGTAAAAGAGGGAAATAACATTAAATGAGAGACCTCAGCGGATCCCCTAGTAAAGGACTGAGGACTCCCGGGGGTCCGCGAACCACAGTTTAAGAACCACTGGCTTAAGGGTTAAAGAAAGTCTATCTCAAGAGAATTGAAATACGAAATCATTATAGAGAGACACATGTGCACATATGTATGCAACAATTTACTTAATATTAATTTAAAATTTTAATCTTACATATGTTTTGTTCTCCAAATCATAATAACAAATACTATTTTTCAAGATGCCAATCTGATTTCATTTCCGCGTTAAAAGGATTAAAACTTATATTTTGACAGATTTATTTCCGATTCCTCGTTAAAAGGATTAGACCTTGAATTTTTTTTTTTTTTTTTTTTGGCAGATTTATCTGCGATTCCTAGAAAAAGAATATCTTAATAGCTGGCACGTGCCTTACTGAGCGATTGGAACTTCCCTCGAAATCAATAATAAATAATAATCAAATTCATTTCTTTCTGAATGTTGGAGACGGGCATTTCTAAAAAAATTCAAACCTTTTGAAGGGTAATAATTACAAAGGAAGTCAAACAATGAAACATATCAAATGTTTGTTTATGATTAGATTATTTCAGATACCCCAAACCTTTAAATGATGTTTAAAACAATTTCATTTCCATCCCAGAAGAATTCCTAATTATTTTTTAATCAAAAACTTTCATTATTAACCAACTATTATTTTATACACTCTGCTCTCAAAAAGTATAAATCTCTAGTTAAACATTAGAAATAGATATGAAATTTTTTTAAATAAACAAAAATATATATCCATGCTATTGACAAATTTTATAATAAATTCATTTCCAAAATTATATTTACTTGCATTTCATGTTTCTGAATGTTCCATGCTCTTCTATGAGAAATTATAGGGATAGTATTCTAAATATTTGTAGCTGGTAATTACTAAGGGAATCAGACAATGAAAAATATAAACATTAACATTTCAAAATGGGACCATTTCATATCTACATGTTTCTTATAAATTACCCTATTTTATGAATTTATGTGGAGTGATACACTATGTACCACAATAAGTAATTGGACACATATGAGAAGTTTTTTCAAATTCAATGGTCTCAATTCTATACTGTAAATCATTCTCGTGCGTAAATAAACATAATAAACTACATGAAAACATAGGAATTATTATAAGGATGCTAAAAAGTAATCTAGAACTATTAATAAATACATAAACTAACACTGCATGTAGCCGCCGGCTTTGCACACTAACACCAATTGACAAATATACTAAACTGAAACGAAAATTATGCTAAAAAAATTACGAAAAATACTTCATACCTAATTATTAAATAAGGAAAACGCAAAAATATAATAAAAATAAATAAAATTTCAGAAATAAGCTTCACACACAAGAAGTAAACATATCAAGCATACGAAATTTACACACTGATACAAAACGCGGGCAAATATTATTATCCTCGTCACGTGATTCCGACTTGGCGTCTCATTGCCGCGAATTAACCTCATTCAAGAAATAAGTTTCTAAAAAAGTCTCAAGTTTTAAAACGAGTAGTTGCAAATGACAAAAAACTATCAAATAAATACGCAATGCTTTCAATGAACGTGATCTGATACATGTACGAATTGGAAATTTCTACATATATCTATTAAGTAGTTATACTTCATTAAGAAATTAGTTATAATCGTAATTAATAATTGATAATTAACATTACATTTTTCTTTCAGAATGCTAAGTTTAAATACCGTTTTGTAGCTAGAATAGAGAAAGAAAAAGAAACCTCAAAATTTCTCACTTTTATTTACAAGGAATTCTCTATTGCAGTTTCAAAACATGCTGATAAACGGCAAATTAATTTAATTGCTTCTTTTTAAGGCTTCATTACTAACCAGCAGTACGGAAAAAAGTTATTTTTGCGAACACTTCGATCAATATTTCTTTGAAATTCGTTTCTAAACTTGATATCCTAAATGAAAGTCTGTGTACAACAGTTAATCAATCGATTGCACGCTATCAAATTAAAAAGATGAGCTATTTTCATAATCGTTATCGAAATTTACTTTGATATAAAGTTTAATACTTTTGAAATATTATTTCAGTGTTTTGATGTTACTCTTTATTTTTAGTGATTCTATTTAATTTTTCTTAGGCATAGTTATAAAAAATGTCTTAGAATAAAATATTAATATTTTCACAGTTATTGTTTCTAGTACTGTAACATTCACATTTCAAGTTGAATGTGTTTGACATTTTCGAACCATTTATATAAATAAATATTTAAAAAAATAAAACACAATATTTTTTTAAAATTTCATAGCTTATTCTTTGTTAATATATGAATTATTAAATTATAACTTTTTGACACAGACAAATGAGAATGTGCCACTTGCCACTTTACTGATAAACACATTAGAACAGTGGTTCTTAAACCTTTGGATCGCCACGCCCCCCCTTTATGTATCAGCCTGACATCGTGGACCCCCAAGATTTTCAACACACCTCCTTGACTCCCAACATACGGCTGAGTGTGATTTAAAAGCTCCTCAATAATCTTAAGACTTCCTCTGCTACTTATATACAGACTTTTTAACACTTCTTTTTTCCCTTTTAAGAAAATAGTTAACATCTAATAATATGCACTGCTCACAAAACAATCAGGGGAGCAAGCAAAAAAGTGAAGAAAACCGTGTGAAACAGCCACGTATTGGCATACAATGCATAGTAAACGCGTATCAATGGGCAATACAGAAAAAAGGCGTACAAAAATTTGAAAACAAGCTTTAATTCTTTGAAAATATGGAAAAAACATGAAAAGATGATTTAGGGCAACAATTTGGTTACATGTAAATGATAATAAAGGTACTGTTTAGACATGATGCATGAGTTTTAATAGGGCGTGTGGTCTCCTAGAACAGCTAAGACTGCTGCACACCTGTTTGCCATGGATGCGATGAGGTTATCGATCAGACTTTGGGGAATACTGTTCCACTCCTCAAGAAGTGCAATCTCCAAGTCTCGGACAGTAGCAGGCGGCCTTGGTTGCGCAGCAATGCATCGTCCGAGCATGTCTTAAACATGCTCGATTGGATTCAGGTCAGGAGAGCACGCTGGCCATTCCACACGCTGTATTGTTTCAGCTTCAAGCATGTTCTCCTCCAGACGAGCTTTAGGCGGTCGGGAATTATCATCCTGGAAAACACAGGAATCTCCAATGGCTCCAGCGTAAGGGATGACATAAGGTCGAAGTATCTCGTCTGCATACCTTCGGCCCGTCAAAGTGCCATTCCGAATGATATGCAGGTCCGTACGTCCGCCTATGCTGATTCCACCCCATACCATCCAACCAGCTCTTCTGTATTGTGACCTTTCAGGAACGAATGCGGGGTTATTTCGAGTGCCTTTGTCCCTCCATACAAAAACACGTCGGGTGTCACACTCTAGACTGAATCGGGACTCGTCTGTAAACAGCACTTAGCTCCAATCATGTTGCTCCCAATCTCGATGTTCAGCAGCCCATCTTCTTCGGGCCGCACGGTGGCGTGGGGTCAACGGAATGCAGACCATTGACCTACGTGCATAGAGCCCTCCCTCATGAAGCCGATTACGTACTGTTTGGCTGGACACCCTTCGTCCTGTTGCCAAGAGCAACTGTCTTTGCAGCTGCGTAGCATTCTCTGTTCTGTTTCGACGGGCTGTTAACTGTATATACCGGTCATCAGTTGATGTAGTGGCGCGTGGCCGACCTGCCCCTGGTCGACGTCTAACATTTCCTGTTTCTTGGAATCGATTCCACAACCTTGCAACAACCCTTCTGGCGACTCCAACTGCGTCCGCGACACTACTGTTGTGTTTGCCCGGATTCCAGTCTGCCTATAACACGCCATGCCATGGATTCCGGTAAATCACGTTGCTGAGACATTCTCAAGTAACCTTGTCTCCAAAAAAATACTGCGCAATCAAATTTCACAGTTACGGCAATAAAACAGACGTTTCTGCAACATCCCGATTTCTGCCCTTATCTCCTTTTTCTGGTTTTTGACGTCATGAACTTTGATTTGCATATAAAGTTTTCTTCTTCCGTTTCCTGGTAGGCATTACATTATGGATGATTCATTTTATGTTACTTATTGGTATACATCTTTGCTTACTTGTGTTAAAATCATGTGCTCCGCTAATTGTTTTGAGCAGTGTATAATATAAAATTTTTTTACAAAATACTAATTTCAAAAAATTAGTGATGAACTTAACTGTATTAATAAGCAATCTAGTCCAGTAAACAATTAGTGATCTTGTCAAGGATGGCCCATCTTTCAATTTTTTCACGAGGTCTTTCAAAATCAGTAAGAGGGAATTCTTAACATAAAATGAGACTTTCGTGGACCCCTAGAACAAGGACGAGCATTGAGTCGATCGTGATCGACTGGTGGACCGCCAAGACATTTTTGGTGACCACCTCTAATAAGAACTAAGCAGCACATACTAAAAGAAGCATATTTATGGAACACCGACGCCAGCTGGACTGTAAAATCAGCTTTTTGCAGTCTATTTGACTGAATTTACTAAGCAAAGGATCCAATAAATGTGTAGGTGACACATGTACCTTCACTGGAAGCACACAATGACGCTTCACACGTTCATTGCAGCCGTAAAAGAAAATGTGATCACTACGTTGGCATCCGTAAAAATGAAATTTTCCCCACACGCCGACTGAACGGAAGAATAAATGTTGAGAATCAGCTCTTCCAGCAATAGCACGGGATTGGCTATTGAGGCGTGATCCCACGCTTCCACGAGATTAGGATCTCTTGTTGCTGTCATGTCCTGCGATGGCGAGGGATACTTCAGCGAATAAATTAAGTACATACTATGGTTTCAAATCCATCGGTTCACGAATATTCTTTGCACGCTGCATTGCACACGTTTACGCTCCACTGTCTAGTACAGGGGTGCCCAACCCAAATTGGTTGGTGGGCCACGTAAAAATTTACTAAACTGAAGTGGGCCACACATATCAAAATAAAAAAAAAAGATTCAAAATATTTTACTATCGTACAGCATTCAAAATATGATATGATCAACATTCAATTATTGATTTGTTCAAAAAACACCAAGTTTACCTTTTACTGGATCACAATCATAACAAAGTTGAAAGTCAACCGATTGCACTTGTTGGTGGAAGAATATCTTTTAACCTACAAGGTTCTTATCTACAGTAGATTTATGCTGCCATCTGAGGTTACGTAGTATAACAACTATGTGCGTAACATCTTCACATTTTATACTTGTGTTACAGTGTGTTTGCATACAATTGATTTAGATTTTCAAAATTTTTATTTCAAATGCAAAAAAGCAATTGAGTAAAGAAGAACAGCTTTGTAATTATTGCACTACTTGTCAAAAAAAGTTTTTTTCTTCCAGATAGCCAAATGTTTATTTTCTTATTGTATGATATTAATTATTGCACCTTGATTAAATATATATCATAAAATGAAAAAGTTACATAATTTCAGAAGGTTAAAATATTAAACATTTTTATTCTGCAGCCGTAATTATCTTACATTTCTACTAGCTGGTCTGACAGTCCTGAGGCAATTCATTAAATCCATCATCGAATTCTTTCATTGTCAAATAAAACAAGAAAAAGATTACTAATCTGAACTTAAAAATATAGACATAAATTATTCCTCTGACAAATAGAACTAAAATACACTACTCACTCTCAACGAAGTTCTCGTTGAAAGAGGAATAACACACCCAAGCTCATTTGCTTTCCTTCATCCATCAACACCTGTTATTACAATTGCTTGGAAGTCAAATGAAGGAAAAAAATTATTTCGGTAAAAACTGCACGGGGAGAGGTGGGGGGCGGGTCAAAATACGATATTTTCCGATTCAACCGTCTGTAGTCCAAATGTCTAAAATAATATAGACAGAAACATCAATTGGGCCACAAAAATTCTCCAAATGGGCCGCGGGTTGGGCATGCCTGGTCTAGTAGTTATCTGTCATATTTTAAATGAAGGGTAAAAATTCGAAAACAAATGTTAAAAAAGAAAATGTACAATTTTAATACAGAATGGCCACACCTACGCTATTGGGTGGACCACAACATCTTAAAAACATTAAAAGTAGCCCGTACCCAGGAAAAATCTGCCCACACCCCTACCCTAAAAAAACGCTTGAAACCCCCGGAGGTCTGTGGACCATAGTTTAAGAACGCTGCATAAGAATTTTGTCTATATTCTTTCGTAATAATGCAATGATCATATTTGAACTGTGAATCACAAGCGAATGCATAGTTATTTTAAACTAATATATTATTTTGATTTAAATTGCTACTATAAATTAATTTATTTACTCAAAACCACACGAACATGTTTAAAATTTTAAATATTCAATCACACACTAATTTCCCCCATTAATGTCTTTGTAAAAGATTATTTGCATAATTTAATGCGTTCGAAGAAATTAACAGATTTAATATCGCATTAAACCCTAATTAACTTCATTACAATCGACCGTAACTAATAACTTTTATAAGATTAAAAACAAATAAGGCATTATTATTCAAACATCTCATTCAACTTAACTCGTAATCTTGTCATGCCGCCAAACAAGAAGTCTTTTCGATCTTTCAATCAAAAGCTGTTTGAAAATGAAATCGAAGACGCGCGAGTTTACTTTTAGAGAGAATATGGTCTGATGAGTTCTGTCGATTACAATGTGATTAGCCCATAGAAACTCTTAAAAGCAGGCAAGGCAGCGTCATAAATCAACGCCAGATTACTGCGATCAATGAAAACCCGCGCCTGCGCAGTGGTATCCAGCCGGTAGATCTACAATGGCGACGGAACAGAGAACTTCAGTTCCTTCTTTCTCCGTCGAATTCTGTGGAAGCTCATCTCAACTCCGCTCGGAAAACTGTTACGCAACAAAATTTGCTTAATTTGTTTTGTTCTTTTAATTCAAAAGATTTTTCAAGCTGTTTTTTTTTGTTCTTTTTTTAGGCAAAACTTTACTAACAAACAATAGAATGTTTTTCAAGTGGTTGTTTGGCCAAGAACTTGATTGTCCCGCTCATTTTGATTAAGGTGTACAGATTAAGAAATGAATAATTTTCACACATAGAATAGTAAATCATTAAGTTTTAATATTTATTATCATACAGATTTCAAAAATATTTTTTTAAAAATGGAAGACAATTAGGTCGTTGCAAATAAATTTAATTATTTGTTTTCTATTGTTCTAACATTTGATAGTTAAAAGGATGAATGAAGGTCCTTTAAAAAATTTTTTAATTACACTTGGTTTAAATTTTCACATTTTTCTTACTGTTTCATTACTACCAAATAAGTTATGAAAACACATTAACTGGAGTGCTATTAAATAATTTTTAGAATAAATATCTCTGGAGAAACTTGGATGCAGACGATTACGATTTCTGTTTTGATAAAGAATTAATAATATACATAAATAAATTCAACGAATTCGGGAAAAAAATCAGATAGAAAATTTTAAACCATAATAATAACGAATTTATTTTCTGTAATAAGCTTAAAATAAACAACTAATAACGTATGAAAAGATTATAACTGTCCCTTTTATATAATTTAGATCAGAAATATCTTGAAATGATTTGGTATATATTTACCAGTATATCCATCTTAAAAATAAATTGTCACGTTAGTCCGATTTTCATACGTTAGTAGTTGTTTGTTTTGTCCCATAACATTCATTCCCTTTTTATTTTCAGCTTTCCTAAATACCCAAGGAAATGTATTTAATTTAGAAAAAAAGGTATTTATAATAAAACAGTAGGAAGTGTATGAAAACAATAATCGAAAATAGTGTCCGTGAACGAGGTATTGATTTTTGATATGGTATGAACGAATATAATGTGAAAAGAATCAACACTTTTTTTTGGAAAAAGGCGAAACACAAACTTAACTGGAAACGAATTTATAATATAATATAATGAAACTCGTAAGATTAAATTGAATCTAAACATTTATTTGTATGAAAAGAGAGGTGACTGAAACAGTTACCAATCTTTTTTATTACAAAATACCGTATTTATTCGAATCTAAGTCGCACTATTTTTCCAAAATTAATGCTGCTGAAAAGCGGATGAGGTTTAGAATCGAAAGTAGAAAATTCGTTCGATAGAAAAAATTTAACATGATACTATCTGGCGGTTACAATAATTACGCGCGAGCTCATGTTTCTATTTAAAAAGTTTTTAATACTGGTTAAATAAATTAATTATTACTTCTTATTAGATCTCACTTAATATTTTCTAAAATTTCGTAAACATTGGATGTCGATAAACCATTCTGAACTACTTTTTTTTAATTTTGCACAAAAATGTGATGAGAATTGGGGGTGCTGCTTAGATTCGAATAAGTACAGTATATTCGTTCAAGTAATATACCTTCCTTTCACAAATGATTTTTAGTTATCCAAAAAATAATTAGACAGTTTCGAGCATAGCCTTAGAAAAAAATTTTTTCCATCGAAGAGAAATATTAGAAGAATTTTCAGCAATATGACTCTTTCTCATACATGAATTCTGATTTTAACGTAAAAGGGAACAAATACATAAATGGAGGAATAAACTAAACTCTGAAATAACCTTCAAACGGTGGACTCAAACGGTGACAATTTCTGGGCATATGGCTCGCGAAGCGAGCCTCCATCCCATATCCGAAAAATATATGTGGAACGACTGTGGGTTGTATCCTGCTAGCATGTAGGACGCAGCTGATTGGTCGAGCCAATAGTTGGAGTAATTTCCTGGGTCGTGCGGATTTCTGAGTTCATGGCGGAGAGCTGAAAGGAAGCTCTCTTATTGGTGCATGGCGGGATGAAATAACCTTAACCTGACGCTGGCGATATATCTGAAAGACTGCCCAATCATAAAAAGGGTGCCAATGAATCAGTGCCGGTTTTTCCATTGGGCGCTTGGAGTGGGCATCCAAGGGCCCGAATAAGCCTGATTTACCAGGTTTTCTGGTAATAAATTTCGATCCGCCAGTGCCAAGGGGGCCTGGGCCTGTAGACTCTCTGCGCCTAGGGCCCGAAAAATATTTTGTAAATAGCAATGCATAATTAAACTAAGAAGTTAATTGAAGATAAATCATTTTTGTTGAGACGGCCATCACAGACATCTCCCATTTTATGATAATTAGTAAGTTGTCATGTTTGAAGTGTTTTAAACCTAGATTTCAGCAAGAACAGTTGAAGGAAAGAAAAATCTGAGAATAACATTTTGAAATGATTACATTCTGAACCGTAATTTTGCAAAAGCATATAAATGAATATTTTTTTTTGAATTTTTTTCACTGGAATTAGAATGTACATATAAAATTGTTTCAAGAATATTATTATAATAAAAAATTAGTTAGATGAATTTTTTTGGCAAAAAAGGAATTAAAAAGGATATATTTTAAAAACGTTCTCCTTTTATGAGAAATGTTTCTATAAGAATATTTTCACAATATATGTATTACAATTTGGCGAGTGTAAGGAATTCTTTAACGATGAAGATTCAGATTGCATTGTCGCTATTGACGAGGCAGTCCTTGATTGATAATTAATACTGGTTTATTGTACACTAGCTGCATGGCCCGGCGTTGCACGAGCTTTCTCTTTCTCTCATGATGCCAGCAATTATGTGTGTGTGTTTGTACGTGCGCAATGTGAGTGATTTCTAAAATTATTTCATTAAATTTCCCTTTTTCGAAATTTGTTACACATATTTTCGATTTAAGACAGGTCTCTTTTCCCTCTCTCTAGCCTGGCATAACACGGGTTTTTTAGAGTAAAATTATTGTTCCCTCTTTCCCTCCCTCTCACAAATAAGATATAGTTTCCAATTTCGTTGTATGACTTTTAAAAAATAATATTGCGTTAGTTAAAAAATTATTAATGTGAAACAATAAAAAGAAAACGATTCTGATGCTAAGAGTAAAACAAAAAACTTTCAAAATTTTTTTAATAATAGTTAGTTTCTAAGAAACTAAAATAATAAAATAAATTTCAGATTTTCAGGAATCAATCAATCATTGCGTATAGTTAGCTTAAAATGTCTCTGAAATGTATATTTCTCCAAAATAATAGACGATGTACTTTTTAATTAACAAATAATTAATTTAGTAATGAAATAATAGAAACAATCCTTTAAAAAACCTATATATATTAATTAAAATCCTTTCTCTATAAGTAATAAATAAAAGAAAAATGTACAGATAGCTATTGAAACTATTGCTTTTTTTTAATGATTGAATAAACATATATATATAATATGTAAGTTATAAAAAAACAGTATGGGGGAAAGCCTAGATATATATTTACATGTATTGAAAAAAAAAACATTCAGAAAGAAGAAAAAAAAACTATCTGATAAAAACATTTTGATATTTTATTTTAATTTCATAGTTTTTCCTTTTACTGTCATTGTTACAAATTTTGTGTAATGAACGCTTAAAATAGTGTAAATAATTTATATCAGGAAGTGTAATACATTGATATTACTTTCTGTTGTATTTATTTTATGTTAAAATCTTGACCCTTCGAATCTAATTTTATTATGAAATAAAAAAAAAAAATAGTGATTTCACTGATGAACGGAATAAACTAAAGAGGCGAGCGCGCACTGAGGCATGGCATAGACAAAAGAAAAGGGATAAAAAAGATAGATGTATGCTGTCACGGGCTTTTTTGCACATGGCAGAATTTTTTCCTACTTTCTTGACAATCATCGTTATATTTAGGAAACTTCTCACAATATCTTAATAAATTATAGCCTATGTGTTTCTGAGGTATAAACTATATTATTGTATAGTTTCATTAAAATCCATTCAGTTGTTTTTCCGTGAAAGACTACCAAACATCTCCAAACATGCTTTCACATTTATAATACATATCTTGATTAAACACATAACAGGGAATGGATGACACAACAAAGAAAAAAGACAAAAAAACGCTGCAGCTACTTGACGCAGACAAAGAGTAAAGAGAATGAGGGCGGATTTTCCAGTATCTCGGTATATATACGAAGCGACAAACAGAAGTACAACTCACATGATCTCTGTGGATGGAGCTTTTCTTACTGGTGGAAAGATATCGCTCGACAGATTCCCTTTAGGTGGTTAGCTAATAAAATTTACGCGTGAGTCCTAAAGACCAGGTCCATTACAAATTAAAAACACTTTGAAGATGAAATTGATGAGAATTATTACATATGGAGCCTGAACTCGGTTTTTTGAAATATATAATTTAGAAGTGGATTTATTCATATGTTAATGCATAAAAGTAGAGAAATTTTAACAGAAAATAAAAAACACCGGTATTTATTTCAATTGGTCGTAACTCTAAAAATAATGCGAATTTCTTAAAATTTTTAACTCAGACTCTGTAGAAGAAGTCCTAGCTATATATATGCAAAATATTATAATTAGAAAAGTATTTTTCATAAAAGGAAAATATTTTCAAGATCTGTCATTGTTTCTTCATTTTTTGCCAAAAAATTGCATTTAACTAATTTTTTACTGTAACAATATTCTTAAAACTTTATGTGTGTATTCTAATTCAAATGGCACTAAATATAAAAAATAATATATTTATTTATACGTCTTTCCAAAAACTCGGTTTCGAGCGCGATTTTGCAAAATGAGTGACTGACTATGGTTCCCAACATATTCAGTCACAGGTAATCCAGGACGTAAAGAAAAGGATTATTAGTAAAGAACATGTTAAAAGGAAATCTTAAAAATTATTGATTTGCTATGATTCTAATAATTTTTTTAGTTTAAGGAGACTCTCTTAAAAACACATGCTTAATATTTAACGTGTTACTCAGTATTATTCAAGGAAAAAATGCGCATGCGCGCAGATTCTTACCATCGAGGCTTTGTTTCGGTCGACTGAATAATGTTTTTCTTGAAATTTCACATGACTAAGCCTTTTACTGAATACTAATAAATAGAAAGGTTTCTATTTATTTCTAAAAACAGACTTCACAAAATTAATTAATAAAAAAAAATAGCACGTTTAAAAAATTCTTAATGGGAATTCTAAGTACTTGTTTTAAAAAAATAGTGTGTTTTCGATATGTTCTGTTCATATGTTGAAATTTTAAATTGTTTTTCATGAATAACTTAATTTGTTGGTTATGATAAGTAAATATGGCAATTAAAAACATCTTAATAGAATTTTACATTTAAACTAATCTTTTAAGTAGAAATAAAACAGATAATAACTTGTAGGAAAATTATGGAAATAAATACTTAATGTTTTTTAAAAAAAGGTTTTCTCTCTGTCTTAATTAGCTTCGACCATCTTAAAATTCTGTTTAATATAATATATCTGTTTTAACATAAATGCATTCATTTATGAATTTTATATCCGAGATAAAATCAGTGCAAAATATAAGTAATTAGGTGATAAATATTTGATTGAGATATGTTCACCAATATCATTCGATTCATTAATTATTATAAAACAAAGTAATACTAAATTGCTTTAATTCAAAAATGCAAATAGAGTTAATTACTGTTTATAATTCGTACACATTTTGCCTTCCGAATAAATTAATTGACATTTCAAAATTTATCAACAGAAAAGGAAGGCCAGAGGAAAAATATGAACGTTTATATAGTATCTATTTGTTGCGATTTTTTTTTTTTATTATTTCACCTTTTTCTTTATTTTTTAAAATTAGATATAATTAGGCTTCTATAAGGCGATTAAAAAAATTCGAAATTTGTTTCAGAAATTAATACATTTTCGAACATTACAACTAAAGTAGAAAGAGTGAAATTATAACAAATAACTCAGTTTCAGTTATTGCGAATCTCTGATTTTTCGAGAAATCGTATTTAATAAAGAAATTAGACCTTCTCTCTCATTCTTATTAAATCAGATCTCAAAATAATTAAACTGATTAAGAAGAAATCACGTGATTAGAAATTTTAATGATAAATGTCTGACCTTAATTTTACATCCAGCCTATAATTATTTTCTACTCATCTTCTCTGTCGTAACACAATTTAAAAAATTTATCTTGCCAATCTTACTTGATGATAAAATATTTAACAAACTGGGGATGATTCAAAACAAACAAACAAGAAATAAAGTTGTGGTTAGAATAATCCAAAGAAAAGCGTTTTATAAATACAAAAGGCATATTTTTTTTCACTGTGAATCTGAAATGAACAGTAAATTTTTCTTCAAAAATATTTTACTGGGATTTCTGTCGATTTCATCAATTTTTGGAAAAATCAGCTTTTGCGAACATCCAGATTTTAAAAAGCACCAACGCAATCTTTTCTTCATTTTCATCCCTTCATTAGCAAGATAGCGAGAAACCTTGGTTTCTAGTCAGGTCGTTGAACTTTAAAACCTTCAACTGGAGATAAACCTTGGAGAGAAGTTCTGCCTATAGGGAAATGTTAGAAATCACAACTATGATTGTATTTTCTGTTTGTGTCATTTTGACAATTTTTTCCTCCAGTATTTATTTCTAAATCTAGATTCTTCTTATACTGAATTTTTGATCGTTATACTGAAATGATCAATATCGGTCAATATTCTCAACCTTGCAGCGAGCCGAACAAAATGGTTTCCTTTTTCGTTAGACCCAAAAAAGTTCAAATACTTATTCACTGAAATTGTTTCTTGATAAATGCATCCTTCTGGCTTTGGTGTAAAAAAAAAAGGTATTTAAAAGATAAAAATTTAGGGAAAAAAAATATGATTGTGTGACAAATCTTTTAAAATGTGATTATTGTTTTCTAATGGTATACATTTTTTTAAAGGATTAGTAATAACTTCGTTACCATTCAAAAAATGAAAATAATATATTCTGAATGATCCTATTTTTGTAAATTTAATAAAGTTAGACAATATTTTAGACATTTAATTCTCGATTGATTGGGAAATGAAAATTTCAAATCTATTTTATTATTTTTGATAAAATAATGAATATGCTTAATTTTTTGTCATACATTATATCAGAAATGTTATCTTTATTTCTTTAAATTAATATTTATATTTACTAAAGCAGTATTGTGTTTTGTAAATCATTAATCGAAATTTGGAGGAGAGTCTTATTCCTGGAGGTAAAGGGGGAAAAATTTCACACTCAAAAATGTCCGTGCAACGCAGGGCTAAGTGGAGGGGGAAAACTGCAGCAAATTTTGAAAAAGGGAACTTAAATGACATTGCTGTAGAAATCAGTCATGATTTCTTTTCTTCAAGAAAAACACCCGAGGATAGTTGTACACTCGGTAAAAGCCCGAGCAATGCTGGGCTAAGTGGAGGGGAAAGAAACCCGTACGGCGGGGCAAAGTAGTCAAAGAAATTTTGGAAAAGAAAATTTGAAAGGCATAAAGTATAGAATTTACCAGTAAAGTACATCCCCACAATGCGGGGGCCCAGGGTTCAAGGGGCCCAACACCTGACTACCACCAAGTAAAATCCAACTTGCATTCTAAAATCCCTTTATAAAACAAGCCCTTTGTAAAATCTAACTTGGGGGGGCCCAAAACCTGACTTTGCAGTGTGGGCCTAATTGTTCTTAGTTACGCCACTGGAATTTACATCCACCTCTGGAAGTGCAGATACTGAGAAAAGAGGAAATTTATACACTCGAGAAAGCCCGTGTAACGCAGGGCTAGTATGTATTTATTTTTGTTCAAATATTGGTACTTAACCGTATGCTTGTATATATATATATATATATATATATATATATATATATATATATATATATATATATATATATATATATACTGCTGGCCACCGTCAATGCAACACCCTGAAGGAAGCATGCAAATAATATGGAATTTACAACATGCATTAGCGGAGGTGAGCTACGCAAATGATTAGAATTTCAGCGCCGACATACATCACGAGCGTGTGTGGCGCCATCTCAAAGCGTTATTTAAGGCTTGGAGATTTCGATGATTTCAAGTTCGGCAAATGTGTTTTTCTTGTGATTTTTTCAAAAAACGATCAACTATGTCTCGTAGAAAACAGTGATCAGCTTTTGATCAAGTATCCGAGTTCGACAGAGGAAGGATAATGGGCAACCGAGATTGTGGATTATCTTTCAGGGAAATAGGTAGTCGTGTTGGACGAAACCAAACAATTGTAATGCGGGTATGTGACCGTTGGAAGCAGGAGGATACGACGGACCGACGTGGACGATCGCATCCACCTCAGTGCACCACTTCACGTGAGGACAGGTAAATTGTGCGCATGGCAGTGACGGATCGCTCAGTCACATCACGAACCATAGCACTACACAATGAGTCTGCAGCGCATCATTCAGTGTCTGCGCGTATCATTCGACGCCATTTACAGCAGAGTGGTCTGTCCGCAAGACGTTCATTGCTTGGTCTGCCCTTGACGCAGAACCACAGACGTCTCAACCGCCAATGGTGCCATGAAAGAAGGATGTCGGTGGCAGAATGGAATGAAGTTGTTTTTACTGACGAGTCACGCATCTGTCTACAACACCACGATGGTCGGATTCGAGTTTGGAGACACTGTGAAGAGAGGATGCTGAACAGCTGCGGTATGCACCGCCACACTGGTCCTGCACCGGGTATTATGGTATGGGGTGGTATTAGATATCCCTCTCGCGCTCCTCTAGTGCGCATTGCCGGTACTTTAAACAGCCAGCGCTATATCTCCGAGGTGTTGGAGCCAGTTGTCCTTCCTTACGCTCAGGGCTTGGCCACAGCCATATTTCAACAGGATAATGCGTGACCACACGTGGCACGCATTGTCCAAAGGTTCTTCGTCAATCACCAGATTGAATTACTTCCCTGGCCGGCTCGCTCTCCGGATCTTTCGCCGATAGAAAACATGTGGTCCATGGTTGCTCAACGATTGACCCAGATTACACCCCCAGCTGCCACACCAGATCAGCTTTGGCAACGTGTGGAAGCTGCTTGGTCTGCTGTACCCGAAGAACACATCCAAAGTCTCTTTGAATCAATGCCGAGGCGTGTGGCAGCGGTGATCTCCAACAATGGCGGCTACTCTGGCTACTGATTCTGGCAGGAATTACACTTCACAGAAGTCTATAAATTTAATCATTTGATACTTGGTCAACATGTTATCTACAAAATAAATTTTTTTGTGCTATCTCTTGTCTTTCTTGACCTTTACATTTACGGTGGACAGCAGTGTATATGTAATCAATGATATTAAATTAATTCATCTATAAAATGCCTTCACTTCTCTTTTAATACCATATTGTTCTCCATATGCTGAATTTTGTGCATGGTTGTCAAATATTTAATTGAATCAGTTTTTCAACTTTGTTAAACAACTTTCATTTTTAAACCCCTTTCCTGGATCACCTGAATTCAGATCGGAGATTTTTAAGGTTCCAAATTTTGAACGCCGGAACTGATTTTGGGGTAGAGGAAAATCATTACTCCATATTCCGTAAAGCTCAAACTGAGTTCTTTTTCATTTTATAAATTTTTAATGAAATGTTATTTACTATTTTTACAAAGGTATAGTGCTAGACAAGAATTTATTGATAAAAGTGTAATGTAGACCTTTATGCCGTGTCTTTTTTCGTACATGTCATATTGTCAAAGATTTGGAGAATTGTTTAACCCTTTTTCTCTACTACGTTATGATTTACTGCAGTCTTTTTTCATGCAATATATATATATATATATATATATATATATATATACATACATATATATATTGGATTATTACATAGGAAATTAAGGGATATACATAAACAAAATACTCAACTTTGGGAAATTTAATCCGTTGGAGCTAATTAATTAATTAAAGATATTCAACTGTAAAATTAACTATGTACACTGTTCACTTAAAATAAATAGTTAAATCGTTTTCTAAGGTCTTTATTAACATACAAAAAAATAAGACACTTAAAGTTTGTCAGAAACTTTTTTTTCGGGACAAAAATGATAATCTTCGCAATCCGCTGAAAACGCAATTTCTGCTATAAAACAATTCGCCTTCCCCGCTAAAATATTCATCATAGAACTCGTGCTGCCATATACCTTGGAAGAGTGGATTTCAAAGAATATTCCTGATAAGTATCGTCAGAAAATTCGAAAAAATGGTTATTCTATGTAATTTTAAAGTGAGTGGTACTTATAAGTACCGACGGTAGATAAAGGGTTAAAAATAGTTTGTTATATTTAGCTCCAAAAGAACTGTGCCATGTAATTTAATTTGTAATAATTAAATAGTTTTGTGTAAAATGTGCCTATATAATCCATTAATTTTCGTATGTATGTCAAAACATTAAATATGTTTTTGTTTGTTTTCATACTAGGATACTTATGAAAGTTAGGTGAACAAAATATATAATACAAACACTGAAGAAAATAGACTTTTATTACAAACGATGATCCTAGCATAGAACAGAAGGGGTGCGCTGCTTTCCATTGGAGATGGGAATCCTTTTCAGAAGGGAGTCCGACTTCTATTCCCGAAGATACATTCATGCCTTATTCGGAATTCGAACCCGAGCCCACTGGATTACATGCCGACTGTCATAGCAACCATACTAGGTGGGGCGGCAACATTAAATATAGTAGTCGTATTAAAATTTTTTGCTTTTTCTTACAAAACATTTTTCTAATTTTTTTACTGTGGTAGTAAACAAAACTGAAGTGAAAAAATAGCATATTTTTCTTAAATGTTTTAAGTTTTTCATTACTTTTTATATTTTGCTTTTTTTTTAAAAAAAAATGATTGCTAAAAGTATAATTAAGTTGATTTTAATATTAAATATTTACAACTTTATATTATATTGATATTAATTTATAGCTTGTGAAATTTTTTTTTGTTCAGAAATATGAATTCACCTCTACATTAGCAAGCTATAATTGTAAAAATAGGGTTTTTTAAAATTAATTTATTGAGCTTTCCAAGCTTAATTTCGAACAACTCGGCGCTGTACATGTGTTTCTTATTGTAATACAGCCAGCAAAAGAGAAACACACAGTGTAGTTTTCTCTCTGAAGGTTAAATTAATTAATAACTTAGAGAAAAAAAGAAACTTCCACTCTCTCATACGCGCAGCTGTTCATCGTAAATCATCTTAATTTCAATTGAGTAGACTAATCAAAACATGATTCTTTTTCCTCGGCAACTTTTTATGAATATCGAATTAAAAGAAGATAATTGGTAAATTTTCTAATGTGTTTTTATAGCAGCACAATTATCATACTTTTTGTGCTGCAAACCAATTTTGATACTTGAATTGACAAGGACTATTAAGCAGAGCGAAGCACTGAAACATTCTTTTTGAGGTACAATCGACACTGCTTTTTTCATATGTCATAATATCATTCAAAAAAATTCAACATTTATTTGCTGTGTTGTACTTAAATTATTTGTCTTTTGAACTTAAATAATTTCGACACAAAATTATAATGCTAATTAAGCCTAAAAATTCATTGGAAATAAAAAAATGGCGTTCGACAGGGAGATGCACTGGCGCAGGGATGGCACGCGTGCCATTGATAACATGCGACACAGTATTTTGGGCACGCCACCGATCAAAAACTCGTTTGCATTTTAGTTCAAAATAGCCAAGTTCACAATGAAATATTACCAACAAACGCAAGTGATCGATCGTGGTGCGCAAGGCAGTGGGAAGATCACTCGTTTGTTATTGTCTCACAATCCTAACGTAAGTTATTTGTCACATAATTTAAAACAAAAGAAGTCACACTGATGTTACTTTAATTTGAATTACACTTGTAACTAAACCATTTACAAAAATACAGTGCAAAAATGTTTATTTGCGTAGTAAATAAAGAGTTTTTAGTTATTAGCATTTAGTTATATGAATTTCCCAATAATCTTAACTCAAAATTATTCTACGGCACGTCTATACCTCATTAAACATTTCTACAGAAAAAATGGCACGTTGATTCATAAAGGTTCGCTACCCCCAAGTCTTCTCTTTAATGTAGCATTAGAACAAGTGATAAGAGATTCCAATATCAATACCAGGGGGAAATATCTTAAATCAATACAATTGTTGGATTTTGCTGATGACATTGATGTCATTGCTCGAACACCCACCGCATTAAGACAAGCCTTCTTATCTTTTGAGGAAGGGGTCCTCAGGATGGAACTAAAAATCAATGAGAATAAGACCAAATACATGCCTTGGACTAAATCATCTTTTACCAATCCCCACTTTAAAATTGAAGAGCAGTGGCGTAGCTACCGCTATATCAATGGTACGGGACCCCAACATGTGTAACTACAGCCCCACTAACAGGACTCATATCTAAAAAAGGTCCCGAAGGATTTTTGATGCAGAGCACACTCAGAGCTAGCTACGCCAGTGTTGAAGAGTATAATTTTGAAGTTGTTGACAGTTTCACTTATTTAGGTTCGGAAATTAACAATAGAAATGATTGTACTACTGAAATCGAAAAGAGAATTACTATGGATAATAGATGTCGATGGAATACGAAAATATATATAATTGAATTTAATCAAAAGAAGGACAAAAAAAAGTTCCATTGTATAAAAGTCTTCTAAGATCAGTATTAACTTATGTTTGTGAAACATGGTCCATGTCTCGAACAGAAGAGAACACGATAGAGGTATCTACGGAAGGAAAATTTAAAGATTTATTTTGGGGGGAATTCAGGAAATTGAAACGTGGCGAAGGAGATCAAATTTCGAGCTCTATATCACTCATACAAAGAATCTTACATCGTTAACTTCATCAAAATATAACGAATTAAATAAGCAGGTCAAGTTGTTAGAATGGACGAAGACCAAACCACTAAAAAAAGTCTTCATTGTCCAACCAATCGGCACACGAAGAAAAGGCAGGCCAAATCTTAGATGGATTTATGACCTAGAAAAAGATATCCTAGTTTTGAGAACTAAGAATTGGAGAACACTAGCAGGAAGAAGGCTGGCCCAGTGTTGCCAGATCGGGCGATTTTTCGCGAATTTTGCTCTTTTTCAAATCTTTTTTCGCTACTTTTTTTATCCTATTGCTACTACACTTGAAGATCCCGCTATTTTTTGCTACTTTCAACCATATATGAAAGTTTTGGAACAAATTTCTGAAAAATCGGGGAAAAAATAAAGACTTTGGTTTCCAAAGAAAACATAAAGTTGTGACGGGCTCACACGTCTTTTCTTTAACATGTCCTTTGGGTTCTTTGGGGCTAGAATTAATGGCAACTCTTTTCCAACCAAATCCAAGAAGTGAAGTGTGAAAGAAAGAGGCAAATCAGGAAGTTTTTAAATTTCAGAAGTTAGAGTAAGCTGGATGGCAATTTGAGGAATGTAAACATAATCTGTGGTTCAAGCGTGAAGAAGCTTTGGAAAACGTTACGTTAGAAAGTATACGTGATACAGATACATTGAGTCAAGGTGCATACCATTGCACTCGAGTAATTACACGCCTTCATCTAAGATTGCTGTGATCGCTTTTTCAGACTACAACAAGGTAGGATTGATTATTTAATGTTAGGTGATAGTATTGCAATTGAGTTTAGGCGAGTCAGTAATTGATAGTGGTCTGGGTTAGGTTAATTCGGTATTATATATATATATATATATTGTGTTTTGCCGCGCCGTAGGTTCTCTCACATATATTATTATCTAATTTGTTAAAAGCCTAAGTTAAAAATCTTAATAAAGTTATATTAAGATTATGTGTTTACTTCTAGTTCTTCCGCTAATCCAACACCTCTAGCTCACGCTGATAATCAAAGAGATGTTCACCCGAGGGGGGGGGAGGAATATCACAAAGTTGCAGTATGCTTCACCACTCCGAAATGATACGAAGCACTATAATTTCTCCCCCCTCGCCACCGCCACGAATCGGAGCCCCTATCTAAGCGGGACTCTCCTCTCTCGCCACTCTTTTTCACTGTAAGGGGTAGGAAAAAAGGAATGATGGGATTCTTTCTAATCCCGATAGAAGCATGAAATTGAAACATGTAATATTCTTAACAAATAGGTTTGGAGAGAATTTCTACATAATTATTAAACTGGAAAAGTAATTGTAAAAGGACAAATTCTTATAGAACTGTATAATTATCATCAACGGGGTACTGCATTGAATTAAAGAATAAAAATCTATTTTTGTAATTAATTGACATTGCAGCACTGGACTTATAAAAAATTGCATACAATGACAAAAGTAAGCACTCGTCATCTAGAGAGATTATGTGATAAGAATCTGATTAAATCACTTTTGATTCTAGGAAGCTCAAAGCCTGACTCACTCTAAGTACACATTAAGGCTTTTGGTCCAAAAGCTGACTTTGCAAGGGCCTTAATATTCTCCGTTACTCCAATGCCTAGATTCCTCTCTTTCTAATCAACTACTTCTCTTACTATCCCTTTACTTAAATTAATACAAGGATAGAAATAAATATTATTAAATTACAGCTGCCAATTTTAGCAGAATTTGAGTGGATTAATTTACTCTTTCAAAGTGATCATGTTGATCATTCCAAATTACTGAAAGCATTAAAAGATTGCACCCTAAGAAGAAGAATTTATACTAAATGTGTGAATCTCCAAGTTGACATGAATTTAGCGAGCATTTATTTGCCTATTGAAGTACTTGATGGATGTCTTTTTGAATAAACTGACAAGCAAAAGTAAAATAATTTCTAGGGAATCTACTAAGGAAATCTATCAAATATGTCATAATTTTCTCAAGGTTTCATGTGAGCAACTTTTAAACCGAATCCCTTCAAGTGAGGGAACTTTAAAAAAGATTAAAAATTTTTCCCCTGATATTTTTTTAAACTCAAATCATCCTTTTTTTCTTTAGGATAAGCAGACCAACCTAAATTATATATTCTGGAGAATCAATGGAGAAAAATTTTTAACATACAGTTGAAAGATGTTTTTCTATCTGAATCTGAGCTTTTAAATGATGAAGAATTATTTTGGTATCCTATTTTTAATATAAAAGAAGCAGTTAGAAATTCATTTTTAAGAGATTTAGATATATTTGCTTTAAAGCTTTACAGCCTACCCATTAGTAATGCCACTGTAGAAAGGGCATTTTCCTGAGGGACGTCAAAAAATACAAAATTAAGGAATCGAATGTGCCTCGAAGTGTTTGAGTCAATTCTCAGTATCAAAATGACTTTGGAAGAAAAAGGGACTTTTTGCGTTGATTTCATTCCATCGTCACAAATGCTTCAATATAGTTCAGATATTTATAAAAGAGACACAGCAGATCACGATACTTAGCAGGAAGAATTTGAATGTATTTTAAATGAATTAAATAACTAAAGCCTTTTAACGTAGTTTCACAAAATTAAAAAAAATTATATTTATGAATTGCAAGTGAAAATTGATTCGCTACATTTTGCTACTCCCCCCCCACACTTCGTGCTACTTTGCTGCATAAGTTTCTGGCAACTCTGGGCTAGCCTGGAAAAGGTTTATTGAGAAGGCCAAGGCCCACCCTGGGCTGTCGAGCCACTGAGGAAGGAAGGAAACCTAAAAATTACTTTTTCAATTATTAGTAAAATATTGTAACAAGAATTAAAATACGTTATCTTGCTTAAATTATTTCTTTTTCAAAGGAAACTTGATCTTAGTCTACAAATATACGCATATATATATTAATATATATGTATGTATATGTATGTATGTGTATGTGTATTTATATATAAGCGTGTATGTGCGTGTAACAACTCAATTTTCATCTTGTATAATTTTTCTCTAAATCATAATCATGAATACCATACTTCGAAACACGTCTCAATTCATTTCACATTAAAATGATCAAAACCTATACTTTTAAAATGATTTGACGTTGAAATTTTTGACAGATTTATTCGTGAATTCAAATAAAAGAACATCTTAATATGTTACACGTGTCTTTCTAAGCAAATCGAAACTTTTCCCTAAAACCACTTGCTCAATGGGCTAAATTCATATGACGTCATTGTCACGTGATAACTAGACTCACATGTTTCCAGCTAATCATTACATGAACTCATATAACGTTATAGTCACAAGATAAATCTAATCATGTGTTTACAGCTAATCAATTTATCCGCTTTAACGTCACCAACTTTTTTTTTGCAGAAACTTTCAATAAATATAGCTGAGTATATTTCTGCTATTTCTATAAATGGTACAAATAGAACAATAAGTACATGTTTAATGTCAGTTTTGAATTCAATGGAGAGCACGTGTATGATTGTACCTTTTCTATTTCTAAAAATATAACATATATTTCTCTTCCCTTGAGCACGTAATTATATTTTTCCTGATTTGATTATAGGAGAGTTTAATTCTACCTCTTTTGTATCGTTGGACAATAGCAGCAAAATGTTTCACAAACAAGGATGTGTTAGAACTTTTAAAGACAAATAACAGTGCGGCGAGAATATAGTTATGAATATTGGTACATCCTAATGAAAATTTGAGAACCAGGGGTCGGCAACCTACGGCACATGTACACGTGGAGCAATTCTCGGTGGCATTCTACAATATACAAATTTGTCAATTTTGGAACGGATGGAAGTTGATAAATTTGTGTGTAATGGACTTTATTTAACAAATATCTTCAGAATTATGGACTTTTACGTAATTAAGAAAAAATCTGAGGGATTTTGATAAATCTACAGATATTTTGAAAATTATTTGAATGTCATTGCTGGAGAGATTTAATTGTTTAAAGAGAGAAAATTATACGTATTCTGTTTTCGATTTCGGCTCTAGATATTTATAAATAAAGTTATTTCCGTATATGAAAAATATTTCGAGTCCGCAAAGAAATTGTTTAACAACTGAATGCTTAGAATCGTGTCAAATTTACAATCACAAATTATAC